>QLSS01000291.1:117205-157463 GCA_024372645.1 Trichomalopsis sarcophagae | reverse complement strand
GCCACAGCACTCAGTCTGGCCTAATTAAGCTAACTGACGATGTCAGGTTCGGGATAAACAAAAATAAAGTGACACTCCTTCTGCTCTTTGATTTTAGCAAGGCGTTTGGCACTGTGTGCCACGTCCGTCTCCTGAGGAAGCTAACAACTTTTGGCTGCTCTAAGCAGGTTATCCGCTGGTTTGCCTCCTATCTCACTGGAACAGAGCAGGCTGTCGTTGGTGACAGTAGCGAGCGTTCTTCCTTGCAGCGTCTTAACATCGGCGTCCCGCAGGGCTCCGTCTTAGGTCCCCTGCTGTTTGCTTTGTACATCAATGACATCAGTTTCTGCCTAGACTCCGATGTTTCCCATCTCATCTACGCAGATGACCTGCCGATTTACAGTCATTGCCACCTCGAGGAGCTCGATTCTTTATCAGACAGGATGAGTGCTAATGCCGAGAGGATAACGGGCTGGGCTGCGCAATACAAACTTAAACTTAATGTTACTAAAACCAAGGCAATCGTCCTGGGCTCCCGCTACTACATAAATCTACTTCCCTCTACAGCCAACACTTTCATTAATATCGGGGGTGCCCAGGTCAGCTTTGAGTCTTCCGTGCGCATTCTGGGATTGGTGCTTGACTCTAAACTCTCATGGAAGGAGCATGTCACAAAAGTGTGTAAGCGTGCTCACTCGCTAATGTACAGGCTTTACTTTTTTAGAAAGAGTACCAACCTCAGATTGCGTAAACATCTCGTGCAGGCACTGCTGTTTCCGCTAATCGACTACTGTTCTCTTGCATACTGTGACTTGAAGCAGGAACTCGACTTAAAACTACAGAGACTCGTGAATACAGGAATCCGGTACATCTGTGGTGTAAGGAGAGATGAGCGCATCTCCCCGTACAGGCGGGAGCTGCAGTGGCTAACCACTGCTGGACGCAAGAAGTATTTCACAGTCTGCTTCCTTCGTAAAATGTTTAACACGGTCGTACCATCATACGTACTGGCCTTTTTTGACTTCCGCGTCTCGCCCCGGCCTGTGAGGGGTGAGGTGACACCACTGGAAATACCTGCCTTCGCGACTGAGACGCTGAGGAACTCGTTTCATATCAGCGCCTCATACTTATGGAATAGCCTGCCATCTCACATCAGAAACACCTCATCTACTGTCACCTTCAAAAGGCTTGCTAAAGACTACTACTTTAAACTCGAAAACACATAACTCATAGACATTCATGTACACGCACACACTTACTCATTCTCATACTAATCATCTTCACTATCAGTACACTTTTACACTACACTTACTCTACACACGCCTCAACTTACTTTACTTCTAATTTATATTAACTATTTTTACTTTAACTGCATAATGCTAATTCTTACTATTGTACTATTGTATCTCTCTCTCTCTCTCTCTCTCTCTCTCTCTCTCTCTCTCTCTCTCTCTCTCTCTCTCTCTGTCTCTCTCTCTCTCTCCCTCTCTCTCTCTACTGCATACACACGTGCGCACTAGCTTTTTCTCTCCCGCTTTGCACACACATCTGACAGTGGTTAAGTAGTAGGCACACTACTCCCACATTGGGCATTAGACCTCTGTTGTACCATCCAGCACTCGTTTAGTCGTATCTGCTGGTTAAGAATAGATCTTTTTTATCTACTTTTACCTTATTTACTTTACAATATCAATCACAAATATCTGCATTAAAATATATAAATTAAACAATATTTTGTTTATTTTATTAATAAATATCAACTGTGAAAATGGAGGATATTATAAATAAATGCCTACAGCAAGTTAAGCTCTTGGAAGAGGTTGAAAGATTATTATTTTCTGCTACAAGTACAGTTGATTTATCCACTGTAACACGATGGAACCATCAATTTCTTTTAACATTAAAGACATTTCGTAAAGTTTTGAGTAATAAAAAGCTTACCGTTCAAGAACGACAAAGCATTATATGTATAATGGGAAAAATAGAATGTATAAGAGCAAGACTTGAAATTATGACTAGAAGAAAAAGCAGTGCTGGAGTACAAATAAATAAACAAAATACTGTCACTGATCGCATGCGTTAGATTGATATGGATAACGCCTTTGAAAACCGCATGAGGACTGCTGTTATAGCAAATTTGACACACATTGATATAATTAATTTCCTACGAGACTCTGCAATATTATTTTCACGAAGAATAAAAAGTATGATGCACTCAAATGATAAAGCTTTTAAAATTAACACTGTTTTATCATGTAAATTTACAAAAATATGTGTAGAGAATAATGAAAATGTCGAAGAAAAAGATGGAGAGTGCATTGAGACTAAATATTTCAACACGAAAAATCATGAAATTTTATCTGCAACATTGTTAAACAAATGGTTCAAGTCTAATGTTATTGAACCTCTACTCACAGATATTGAAGAATTTCAAGAACGTGATTCTGGTTGGACTCTACATTCTATTGAAAACATACAGATAAATATAAATAAATTTAATCCAATGCGTGCCGGTAGCTCTTATATACCATTACCAGCATTCATAGAGAAAAGGAAAGCATGCATAAATGTTAAAAATTATGATAACAAATGCTTTATATGGGCAATTTTATCTGCATTATATCCAGTAAAACATGGAAATCATTCATGAAAGAAGATGATTTAATAAAGCATGAAGAGCATTGCAAAATATTAAATAAATGTAGAATTAGACTGCCTATTGAAGAAAATAGTTTGATAATGTTTAAAAATCATCGCTATAATGAAAAGTTACCTTTCATAATCTATGCAGACTGTGAATGTTTGTTAAAACCAATAAGTCAAGATGAAAAAACAAACACGCAACCAATACAAAGTCATGAAATTTATAGTATAGGTTACTATCTGAAATGTAGTTACAACGAATCACTATCAAAATATGCCTTTTATAGAGGATCTGAAGCGTCAAAATGGTTTGCTGAACAGTTAAGAAACATAGAAAAACAAATAAGTAATTTATATGCGAACCCTTTACCTATGCCAGTTCTATCTCAGACTGAATTAATAGGTTATTATGATTCAAAAACGTGTCATATTTGTAAAAAATTGTTGAATGATGATGCAAAGGTGCGTGATCACTGTCATCTCACTGGAAAATATCGAGGACCTGCACATGCTACCTGCAATCTAAACTATCAAGATTCAAAAATAGTTCCAGTTGTGTTTCATAATTTAAGTGGTTATGACGCATACTTTATTATTGCTGATGTATCAAACCATTTTCCAGGACAGATTGATTTACTACCTCTGACAAAAGAAAAATATATTTCATTTACGAAGCACGTAGAAAACAGCAAAATTAAGATAAGATTTTTAGATTCATTTAGATTTATGCCTACATCACTTGAAAAATTAGCATCATATCTTCAAGACTATTCAATTGTTAATAAAGAATTTAGTGATCTGAGTACGACACAAATAAACTTGCTAATAAAAAAAGGTGTTTTACCTTATAAGTATATAAGCTCGTGGGAAAAACTAGAAGAGTGTAAGTTGCCTGAAAAAGAGGATTTTTTGTGTAATGTAAAAATGTATGGAGTACATTTAATATACAAACACTTGGCAAGTACTCAGATCTTTATATGAAGACTGATGTTTTGCTGTTAGCAGACGTATACGAAAATTTTCGAGATCAGAGCATGAATGTTTATAATCTAGATCCTGCTCATTATTACACTACTCCAGGCTTTTCCTGGGACGCTATGCTCAAACATACAGGTGTACAATTAAAACTTCTAACAGACATTGACATGATACTTTTTATAGAACGAGGAATTCGAGGTAGTTTGAGTCAGTGCTCTAATCGGTATGCAGCAGATAATGATAAGTACATGCTTGAAAAGTATGATAAAGATAAAGCAAATGAATACTAGATTTATTTAGATGCAAATAATTTATACGGATTTGGGCTTTCACAGTGTCTTCTGTATGATGAATTTCAGTGTCTTCAAAATTGTGAAAGTTTTGAATTATTTTCCATCGCATCAGACGCTTCTTATGGTTATATTTTAGAAGTAGATTTAGATTATCCTCCTGAAATACAAGATGATCATAATGATTTACCATTCTGTTCAGAACATGCAAAACCTACGGGATCTAAGCAAGAAAACCTTTTAGCTACACTTCAACCTAAAAGAAATTACATTATTCATTACATTGCTCGTTAAAATACATAAAATTCTAAAATTTAAGCAGTCTCCCTGGCTCAAATCATATCTTGATTTGAACGCTAGTATGAGGGCAGTAGCAAAAAATGAATTAAAAAAAAACTTTTTCAAACTAATGAATAATGCTGTATTTGGCAAGACCATGGAAAATATTAGAAAACGAGTTACAGTCAAACTAATGAGTAAATACAATGGCAGATATGGTGTTGAAGATCAAATTTCGCCAAACTTTCAATTTTATTATTTTCAATGCGCTCTAATTTTAATTTTCTCTTCTTTCGTTTTTCTTTTTTAACTATCACTGGCGATAAACTTTTTTCTTCTTTAATATGCTCACTTACATCGATTAGCTTTTCGAGTGGTTTCACAAGCGGTTTGAATGAGTCCTCTAAATTTTTTTTCACCTCCAATTTATGTGACTTTACCAAATCGTACTTTCTTTTCAAAGCTCTACGAGCTTTCTTAACTTCACGCAGAACTACAGTTTGTTGATCAGAATCAGACATCTTGATAGTTTAGAGTCTCACAATCAAATGCTAAATTTATTTAGTATTCTGTATATTTATTACAAACTGATCAAAGCCTTTTCTGTAGCGACCATCATTGATATCACGGTCTTTGTCTATAACGAGAAAACTATGATTGCTATTATTCCAACACATTGAACAAATATCTTTGAAGCATTGATATGTCATATCTGTATTAACTTGATCGTTATAAACATGTTTTAAGTTCATATCATCTTGTCGAAAAAGTACCAACAAGTTTACGTTGTTGCGCACTAAATGTTTCGGTACTTGCGCATACGACTGACACAAGTAAAAGCAATCCACGCTTTTATCCTGCTTCTTACCGGCAATATCATGAAAGATAAAAATTGAGTTGGTTGAGCTTTATCAGGTGTTACGACGAGATCGTGTTCACCGAATGGTAAGTATTTAATACCTTCTAGAGGCTTAACAAGTTGTTCCAAAAATTTATATTTAGGCTGATTCAAAGATTTCGAGTATACGTAAATATTTTCAAATCTCAAACCATTAGGATGAATTATTAGAGATGAGAGTGCGTTCGTTTTACCACAATTGGACGGACCACAAAATACTGCTCTTATACTGTTAGATAGCAATTTTCCATGATGATTGTGTTGTGTTTTTTTTTCTTTTTTTTTTGCTGCTAAGTCAAAAGATCGAAATTAACCACTCACAACTTTGCTGTCTGCTTCTTAAAATTTCATATTACGACTGACTCGATATATTATAAATATAAGCATTTATAGTACCCTCAGTCAGTCTTGCATGAGCTTGTTAAGAGCTAGCATCATGCATCAGAAAAAAATGTACAGGTTTAGTGAATACATTGATTAACAAATTACTCATTGAACTTCATGGGCCTGGTTATCAGTACTGTGGTCCAGGTACTAAACTTGCTAAATGTTTAGCTCGTGGTGATTCAGGAATAAATTCTCTCGACGCTGCTTGTAAGGAACACGATATTGCCTACTCAAAAAATCCAGAGAGAAACGCAGCTGATCAGATTTTAGCAGAGAAGGCATGGCAGAGAGTGAAATCTAGAGACGCCGGTTTGAAAGAAAAGGCGACAGCTTTCGCTATAGCAAATACCATGGAGTTAAAATCAAAGCTTGGTTTGGGTATTGGAAGAGGAGGAGTAGGAGGAGGTGGCAGACGTAGATCTAATAAACTTAAGAAAACGATTTCGAAGCAAAAGATTACACTGAAAAATTTGATCAAGTCAATGGTAAAACCTATCATTCCTGGCAAAGATTCTCGCTCTATGATAAAGTCAGCACTAAAGATGGCTTGAGAGCATGTGAAAATGTTGGTGGAAAAAGTAAAATTAATGTTTCACGCACATTGCCTATTCCCAGCAAAGTGGGTGGCTTTCTTCTAGCACTTATCCCACTTTTTGCTGGTCTCAGTACAGTAGGTTCACTTGCAGGAGGAGCTGCGGGAATCGCTAAAGCTATAAATAAAGCAAGTGCTGCTAAGAAACAAATGGATGAGCAAAAAAGACATAATGAAAAAATTGAAATGTTGGCACTCTGTAAGGGACTGTTTCTAAAACTTCATCGTAAAGGTTTCGGCACCTTTCTGAAGAAGAAGAAGAACAAAAAGTGTAAAGAAAGAAAAAAAGAACTTTGATGAAATAAGATTACCTTAACGTGCACTTACCGACTACGATCTGATCAAATATGTAAACCTAATGAATATACCCAATTTTCGAGGAGTTTTTATGAGAAATGCTCTGCCTTCAAACGGTTATCGGGCCAGAGAATCGGCAGGCATTAATCTGGATGATGCAAGTGGACCTGGCACGCATTGGGTAGCTTATTGAAAAATCGGTAATGAGGTTACATACTTTGATAGTTTCGGCGATTTACAACCACCGCGAGATCTTATGAATTACTGGAAAATATCTCAAGATAAGTACAATTATGAGAGTTATCAGAAATTTTCAACTTTCATCTGTGGTCACCTCTGTCTGAAATTTCTCTGCAATCAACTCAATCGTAAAGATAATTTTTGTCTATATAAAAAGAAATCTACATGAATGATTTGAATTAGTCTGCTCAAGATGGTCGTTGAATCAATGACTCTCAGCCTTTCTGGCACCTCCTCAATCCTTGAGACGCACTATTTTCCTCCAATAGAACTGGATTCGGATAAGCAATACCGTATTGGACTTGTTGAGCTGCTAACTTTTAATTCTATACCGAACGTCGATGAAAACTGTAAAAAATTTTATGTTGGTCAAGAAATAATTGAACTACCTACTGGCAGATATGAGATTGAGGATATTGATCGAACTCTACAAGGTATAGATTTCCGACCGACTGATTCGATTGGTCGTCTACTAGGATTCACTCCAAGACTTTTGAAGCCCTATATAAGTCACAACTCAGATTTACCAGTAGCTATTCTCAAAGTGAACGCTTTACGAGTTGAATGTAACATTACGACAGGAGCATACATAAATCAGCAGAAAGTTCATACAATACATGAATTTTTCCCAGCAGTTCCGTCAGGCTACAAGATAATTGAGGTGCCTAAACAAATAATTTACTTGCCAATATCTGTGAAAGTGATCGATCACCTACAACTATGCATAGTAGATCAAGATGGTGATTTGATTAATCTCCGAGGTGAAATTATTACAATTCGTCTACATTTAAAGAGCCATTGAAATGGGTATTGTTTTTAATGCTGACAAAAGTTATATTAATAGCTCAGTATGTCGTCAGACAGTCAGTCAGCAACGAGTGATCAGACGATTAACACATCAGAACAGTCAGTTTCTACAAAGTCTCGGTCTCAAAGTGCGTGGTGGAGGAAGCTGAACGGGACCTCAAGCGAGAAAAATACTGAAAAAATAACTTGTACGTTTATCTGTTGTTGCTATATGCCTCAGAAAAATGAAATCAGTTCTTAACGTACAATCCCCTGTCATCTTTGATGAATCTGTCTCGCATTATGAAGTTCATGCACATCAACCCTATACCTCACTTGCATTCAATAATAGTGATGAAATTCGGATAGCTATACAATATCAAGATTTGTGTGTTCTACCATCAAAAAATTCTCTACATATTTGTGGAAAGATTACTAGACAGGATGGACAAGCAGTACAACACACTGTTTTTGTGAACAATGCTATTAGTCATCTCTTTGAAGAAATTCGATATGAGATGAATGCCATAGAAATTGATCGATGTAAGAACGTTACTGCTACAACCCTGATGAAAGGTTACACATCTTTCTCACCTAGACAACTAAAGTATCTTGAAAATTCTGGCTGGACACCTTACTACATACGTGGAAAATATAGCTGATAATAATGGAAACTTTGATGTGACAGTTCCTCTATTAATGATTTTTGGTTTCGCTGAATATTATCGCAAAATCGTTGTAAACGTTAAGCATGAACTTATTCTCACAAGATCGAGAACTGATTTGAATGCTGTTTTGCAAGAGGCTTTAATGGTGGACGGGAGAACGACATATGAAGAATTCAAAATCGAGATCAATCGTATAGAGTGGCTTATGCCTTACCTCATGCTGTCAGCCCGACGAAAAATACATCTATTTAACTATATTCAAAAAGATATACCGATTTCTATGAGTTTTCGTTCATGGGAGTTGTATGAATATCCAGTACTTCTAACAACCACGCAACATGTTTGGACTGTAAACACATTGAATCAGCTAGAAAAACCTCGTTTTATCATTCTCGGTTTTCAAACAGGGAGGAAAGGTGTACGAAGATAAAATGCTAGTCATTTTGATCATTGTAATATTAGTAATGTCAAACTTTTCCTCAACTCTCAGAGCTATCCATATGGAGATCTGAATCTTGATATTTTAAACAATCAGTTTAAAATATCATGCTTTACGATATGTATGATAATGTTCAGAATGCTTATTATTCTGATAGAATTGTAATAGATACCCTTTTAAGCAAAGAAGAATTCATTACAAATGCTCCACACATAGTTATCAACTGCTCAAAACAAAATAAGTCACTCAAACAGGCAACTGTAGACGTACGTCTTGAAGTTGAATGTAAGCGTAATAAACCCATGGACACTACAGCGTATTGTCTAATTCTACATGATCGCATTGTCAAGTATAATCCTATAAGTGGTGATATTAAGAAACTTGTTTGAAACTATATAAAGCTTGCAGGAACAAACATTCGGATCAGTATTATTTTAAACCATCAATCAGGATAGATTATAAAAAATGAAACGAAATGGCATTCCGAATACACCTCTCGAGGTGGATCAAAGCGCTAGAAGAGTGCAAGATGATAAACAATGTAATACGTATCGTGGAGAACCTTGTTCTACTCCTGTTAATAAATTTGAACGGTTAAAAAATACTTTTGAGAAATGTCCCACTAATAAGAAGTCCATGCCAGAAAATCAAGGTTATAAGAAGTTCTGAAAGATTTTATAATATACATGTCTTTACAAATAATGTTTTATGTACCTATCTTTTTTTGAATAAAGTTAAATAAAAATGAATATTTTGATGTATTTATTTATTAACCTTTAATCCTACAAATCCTATTCCAAATTATCCATCGCATCCCAGGTCGATAAAGTAAATTACTGATGCTCACTGAGCTATGAAGGGGGTTCGGTAACTGGGGCGCCACCGTCGACAACACTAGTTTGAGGCGCCACCGTCGGCAACACTAGTTTATCTCAACCTTTAATCCTGCTAATCCTATTCCAAATTATCCATCGCATCCCAGGTCGATAAAGTAAATTACTTCTGAGCTGGCAGCACGATCGATATGCAATGATCTGTCGGTAAAACAGTGACTTACTAATATGAGTTACCATGCGTCGGTATTTGGCGGCCCAGAACCCGTTTGGCCTAGTAGCCGCGCAGCTTCTACTACTCATATGTTTTGGTTAACTTAAATTTATCATATTAAAAGTTCAAACAATTTTTATCATCTAAGGCCGACAGAATATTATAAAGTGTTTTGGTAAAGAGGTTAGGAGATACTATTATAAAATTTTATATGTTTTATTGTCATTTAATAAATTTACCATTTTTAACTTATAGTCATCATAATTTAGACACGCAGTTACACTACCTTTGTCAGCTCGAGTAAAACATATTGACGGATTGTTAATTCAGAATTCATTGGTCACTAATACTTTCAGATGAAATTCTATTTCAAATTTGTTATATGATACTTTTACTGCACACTGATTCTATATTCTTAATAAGTATGTCCCTAAGTAAACGTATATCTTTGGCATCTAACATACAAGTACTGTTTTTCAAATTTTTTATAGTATCAACAACATCTTTTTTATTAAAATTACATTTACTTTTAAAATAATGACTAATAGAAACAACGTTCATAACTCTAGAAAGGAATTCTGTATTTGAAAGGTTTATAACCTATTTTTTAATATCTGTCTCAATACTTTTAAATTTATTACTATTAATTGAATTATTAAATTTCTTATTAAGAAATTTTTCTAACTGGAGATAATTTTTTTACCATTTGAATGTTAACGTCAAAAATTCTACGTGAACAAAAATATCAATGATTTCTAATTTTAGCAGTCCTAAACTCTGAGATTCTCTTATATGTTCAAATTTTTGTCGACAACTATTACTTCTCAAAGAAGTTTTATATCTGTAATATTTTTTACGAATAAAAAAATATATTTCTATCATAAAATACTCTTAAGCTTTGTTCCAGATGTATTAGATGCTTTGAAAGGTGAGAAGGTAAAAGAATTAAGATATAGGTACACACATCGTTAATTAAAACTTTGAATTCTAGAAATCCCGTCCAGCGCTCGCCGCTGGTTAACGGGGCACACGCGCATGCTCTATGTATGAGAGCGGTTCCACACGCTTACAGCGCATGCGTGTTGGCTCCGGATATCCCTAATTAACCAGCGGCGAACATTGGCAGAAATTTTCAGAATTTAAAGTTTTAATTAACGGTCTGCGTACATAAGATTGAAATATACAGGGTGAGTCATTTTAATCTTTAACCTCAATTATCTCGTTGGCAAAGCATGCTAACAAAAAAAGTTTCAGATAAAAGTTTTAGGATTTTTCTCTGGCTATCTGATGATAACCTTGACAATGTCATTGAGTAGGACCTTCAAGGTCATTTGAAGGTCAAGTCGATTTTTTCAAATAGAAACCCCTACTTTTGGTACCAGAAATGGAAAGAGCAGGAAATTTTACGTTCAAATATGACCTTGGCTTGGTCTTGAATTCAATGGTCAAGGTCATTGGTCATGCCGATAACAGTACAACTGGTTAGCTGAACTTGAATGCATTCAAGGAGAAAATGTTACCCACAAAAGTTTTCAGTTTTTTCCCCGGCTGAGGAATGGTCATCTTGACCATGTCGTTAAACAGGACCTTCGAGGGCGTTTCAAGGTCAAGTTTGTTTTTTGAAATGGAAACCCCTACTTTTAATCCCATAAATGAAAAGAGAGGGACATGCGTTCAAAAATGAACAAATTTTCAATATTTTCTAAATTTTTCGTAATTTTTTCAGTTTTCAAAAATTTTCAAAATTCTTGATGTAGTTATGTCATTCCATTATTTTGTATTAGTGTCAATTTTTGAGAGTGAACTACTCTTAACAGTTATGTAGATAGCAAATTAGTGCAGAAAAGCTTAATCGTGTTTTTTACTTCTTGTAAATCGATAATTATTATTGAAAAAAATCTGTTTCCCTGTTTACTGGTCTGTAACAAATTATTTTGATTGTGATCATGGCTGATTATGGTCCCAACGAAATCGTTGATATGATCATGATTTTGGGAGAAAGTCGAAATAATTATGCAGCAGCTGCCAGACTTTATGCTGAACGCTATTCCAATAGAAGACACTCAAGTAATGTTACTATTCAAACCTTAACTCAGAGAGCTCGAAATGGAGCTTTTGTTCGTCAACGCCGTCATCATGAATACGGCGAAAACGATCCTCGTGTTATTACCATTCTAGCGATTATTTATCTTGATCTTCACATTAGTACCCGACAAATAGAAAGAGAAATAGGTATATCTCAATCAACAGCATCCCGAATATTGAGAGCGAGAAGATATCATCATTATCACATAACATTAACACAACAGTTAACTCCAAATGATATGATTTTGCGAGTACGTTTTTGTCGATGGGCAATACGAATGATTCAACAAGATCAAGACTTTAAGGCACGTTTTTTTTCAGATGAATCAACATTCAGAAACACTGGAGAATTGAATAGACATAATTGCCATTATTGGTCAGATGAAAATCCTCATTGGTTTAGGCCCATAGACAATCAACACCACTGGAGTGTTATGGTCTGGTGTGGAATCATCAATGGCTATTTGATTGGTGCTTATTTCTTTGAAGAGAACGTGAATGGGATAAACTTTTTGAGATTACTTCGAGACATTTTACCTGAATTACTAGAAAATGTAGACCTACCAACAAGGCTAAGAATGTGGATCCAATTAGATGGAGCACCACCACATTATGCACGCATTGTTCGCGATTATGTAAACACCCGCTACAATGGCAGGTGGATTGGGCGAAGTGGCCCAGTTGCCTGGCCCCCTCGTTCACTTGATTTAACCCCTCCCGATTTTTACTTATGGGGATATCTTAAGAATGTTGTTAGATAATATGATCGAAAGCATTCGTACAGCTTGTGCAGCAATCCCTCGAGATGTTCTACTTAGAACCATAAGACAATTCAGAGCACGACTTGATCTTTGCATCCATCAAAACGGCGGTAATTTCGAACAATTAATCAATGGTTAACTCCAGTTAACATTGCATAAAAATACCAAAAAAAAAATAACAAAAAGAGAAAAAAACAAAAAAAAACCAAATAAACACATAAAAACAAATAAAAAATACAAAAAAACACATATAAGCAAATAAAAAAAAACACATTAAAACAAATAAAAAATACAAACAAATAAAAAAACACATAAATACAAATAAAAAAATACAAAAAAAAATATAAAACAAAAAATGGGATGCTTAATCCTTTTGACAACCTCCTCGATGGTGCATCCTGGGTTCGGCTGATGTCAAAGGTAATTTCCGCACAAAAGATGATTTGTTTCCAAAATCACATGTTCGAACGTAAAATTTTCCGCGTTTTTTGCATTTCTGGTGCCAAAAGTAGGGGTTTCTATATGAAAAAATCGACTTGACCTTCAAATGACCTTGAAGGTCCTACTCAATGACATTGTCAAGGTCATCATCAGATAGCCAGGGAAAAATCCTAAAACTTTTATCCGAAACTTTTTTCGCTGGCATGCTTTGCCAACAAGATAATTGAGATTAAATATTAAAATGACTCACCCTGTATATTTCCATTATAAACTTTTTTTAAGTTTGGGTCCAGATGTATTGGTTGCCCTTAAAACATTTTAAAATTATATAAAAGGAATTTGTTGGTTTTGAAATTATTACCACACACACCCGCGCGGGAATGCTGATACCCCGTATGTGGCGCTCCTTCTGGGCGGCGGCGGAAGGGGGAATGTTCATCGGTGCGTAGAAATCTCCTTAACGTGTCGGAGAATAGAACAAAAATAAAATATGATTCGCAGACTAAACTGGCAAGGAGAAGGAACCCTAAAAATAATTCAAATAGAAATAGTGAGTTTACAATAACACTACCCAAAGTGGGTAAAGTGATAATGCCAAGTCCTGCCACCAGTTCCAATACGGTAAAAGTCCCGGTGGCTGACGCTGGCTCGATGAAATTGGGGGAGGGGGAGGGGTCATACTCCCAAACCAAATACAGAAGTTTTTTACTCGGAATTTGATACAAACATAGCTGCAAGTGATATGGCAGATGAATTGGTCACTTTTGTCAAAGATCTGAATAATGCGCACAAGCAAATCAAAGATCTAGGTTAGGGCATAAGAGCCAGCTTTAGGGCTCTCTGCTTGGCAACTGACGGTTCACAACAGTGCCAGCAACCAGGAATGAAGAAAAAAGAAGCACAGACTATTCCAAGTGTACGAGGGAGGAAACCAAACGTAGTCGACCCAGGAAATTTTCAGAGCACATCTGCCACTTAAGTTATGGAACAACCATGGGAGGGGGTGGAATCAAAAAGAAAAAAACGAAGAACGTAAAGGAAAGGAAAAAAGACAGTAAGAGGACCACGGTGGCCAGGATTACAAAAGGCCAGAGACTACCAAGGGCAAGACCTGCTCAGTCTAGCGCTCTAAATGTAAAAGCTACTGCGAGTAACTCCTACGCTAACATCCTGAGACAGATGACGGTTGACTCCAAACTGAAGATATCGGGGAAAAATGTCAACAGACTACGCAGGACAGCAACTAGAGATCTTCTATTCCAACTTCAGCGCACCGCGAATCTCAAGGCAGCGGAACTACGACAAGCATTCCAGCCACGAGAACGGTAAGAAGAGAGGGTGGTTCAGGATAATAGAAACACGTGGATTATCAGATGGAACTTTATATTCTAATTAAATTCTTAAATTTTCTACTCAAGATTAGAGCAGAAACTCTACAGAAAAGACTACAACCTTAGCAAGCAGATATCCGTACACGAAAGCTACCCCGCGTGATTCGCGCGCATCTCAAGGCTCAAGGAGCAACCTGATAACACACTCGATTAAACGTTTCGTCTCACGCTTACTCTCACACTTATGTCGCACGCGAATTCTATAAACGCCGAACAACCTATCCTAAGATCACCCGACCACCTTACGCCTCGTGCGTCCAGTTGTCGGCTTCAACAAGGAAAGTACCCGAACCCGACCTCACCGATTTCAATAATTTTACGATATGTTGTAGTACATGTGAAAATAAGAGACACGCATTTTTTCTTATCGACTCATAAGCGTATTTAGGGGGTGAAAACGACCCCAAAGTTAACCCCCAAAAAGCGTTTTTTCTGAATATCTCGCCTTAAAATAAATATTTTTTAACGAAACAAATTCGAGATTATTTCTTACAACAAAAGCAAGTAATTTATGGTGATTTGAAGAGTAAGGATGGCATCCCCTATTTTTTAGGGGTCAAAGACTTATATTGTTTGGCATAATTTAATAATAAAGAAGTTTCAAAAGCCTAAAAGAAATTGGAAACAATTTGAAAACATCCATAATAATAAAATTAAGTTGACTTCTTTCGGCTTATTAAAAAATAGTACCCCTAAGGGTAAACCACCCCTTACACAAAATAATTATAAGTATGTACTTTAATTCATAAAATTTCGTAGGAAGTTCGTGTATAAGGGTTTTCGAGGTCGCTTTTTACGAATCTGTTATCAGATTTTGAAAATTTAAAATGGCGGATCCAATATGGCGGACGAAATTAACAAAAAAAATGTTATATAATAAAACAAGTTTTTAGCGACTAAAAAAATTCTAAAAAATGTGTTAACATTTATAATAAAACAATAAAGTCTTCCGATTCATTAATAAATATTACCCCCAAGGGGGTAAACCACCCCTAATACAAAATAATTATAAGTATGTATTTTAATCCATTAAATTTCGTATTTCCTCTGTTGCATATTTAATATATGTCATTTAATTAATTAATTTTATTTAATATATATTAAATACGATTTTTGAAAATTCAATCATTTGTTACGGGAGCTAGGAGGAACCTACTGGGCTGAAAACTTAGGAATACCCGTTTTTTCTAATGTACTTTCACACAAAATTTCGGCGGACCGATTTGTCGAGCCCTCCGCCTCCGACGCTTATTTGACGAAATTTATAGGAATGACCCAAATATATATATATATATATATATATATATATATATAGGACATCGTATTTGGAAAACAATGAATCACAATGACGCACTTGTTTACAGCTTTTATCTTATTATAAATCGACTTGAATTAAATTTTGTTGCATTCGATTTCGTTCAGTCGGTAAGTATTTGCCAAATAGTCATACCGTCTTTTTTAAAGATCACGATTATATTTTGTAGTATGCAATTTTTTTAATTTCCTCACCAAGGTATATTAATCTTTTTAAATATTCCTGGTATAGAAGTGGTTATATCGATGAAAAACCAGAAGAATTTGACAATCCTGTTAATTATAGTTTTGGAGATTCTCGCAATTCACACTGTGATATAGAAAAATGCACCAATGTTGCTATTATACGTTGTGCTTGGTGTAAAAAATCATTATGTTTTAAACACTATTTCGAAGATTATCATTATTGAAAACATTTTATACCATAAAACGTACATAACCATGGAAAATAAGAATAAATGTTGTATACTTATAATAAGAAATGGCTGTAATTATAAGATCTGTAAAACGATATGCATTCCAAATATGCAAAAGTTCAACTAAATGCTTTTATCACGGAGATTATTATTATTATTATTATTATTATTATGATATTTATCATTAATATTTATTTCAAATAACTTATGCAATAAATAGTTATTAACAAGTGTGGGAAGAGTGTCAATTTATATGGGTCTAGATCATTTTATCATACATGTTTTGTACGACATTTTCTCTTACAGAGGTCGAAAAAGCCATTTTTAACACTCCGTGTATGTACTTCAATATATACTTATAATTATTTTGTGTTAGGGGTGGTTTACCCCCTCAGACGTAATATTTATTAAAGAATCGGAAGACTTTATTGTTTTATTATAAATGTTAACACATTTTTTCGAATTTTTTTAGTCGCTAAAAACTTGTATTATTATATAACATTTTTTTGTTAATTTCGTCCGCCATATTGAATCCGCCATTTTAAATTTTCAAAATCTGATAACAGATTCGTAAAGAGCGACCTCGAAAACCCTTATATACGAACTTCCTAGGAAATTTTATAAATTAACGTACATACTTATAATTATTTTGTGTAAGGGGTGGTTTACCCTTAGGGGTAATATTTTTTAAAAAGCCGAAAGACGTCAACTTAATTTTATTATTATGGATGTTTTCAAATTGTTTCCAATTTCTTTTAGGCTTTTGAAACTTTTTTATTATTAAATTATGCCAAAAAATATAAGTCTTTGACCCCTAAAAAATAAAGGGCCACCCTTACTCTTCAAATCACCATGAATTACTTGCTGTTGTTGTAAGAAATAACCTCGAATTTGTTTCGTTGAAAAATATTTATTTTAAGGCGAGATATTCAGAATAAACGCTTTTTGGTGGTTAACTTTGGGGGTCGTTTTCATCCCCTAAATACGCTTATGAGCCGATAAGAAAAAATACGTGTCTCTTATTTTCACATCTACTACAACATATAAAATAATTGAAATCGGTGAGGTCGGGTTCGTGTACCTTCCTTGTAAGTATTATCTTACACTTTCACAAAATCCTTAACTCTACACTTTAATTATTACGCAATGAGATAACCCGTACAATAAGACAATCCTTTATTTGAACGGAACACAAGATACGGAGAAAGACAGCGATCTGGAGGTAGCTAAAGCACACGCGAAATAACCAATTAGTTCGCGAAACCGAAACGTGGAACTGCCATTCAGATTCGACTGAAGAAAAGAGAATCCACTTACTGACCTTAAATCTTCCTTGATTGCGAGGTTGAGCTAAAGCACCGTGGCGAAGTCGAAGTCAGGAACACATCCGTTTGGGAGCAATCGGGGCAGGCAAGTGCCGGCTCGAGCACTCGCGACTCACGGCCACCACTCTGCTCTCCCTAGCAGCCGTATCGCACGCGCTGATTGGTCAACGCGTCGTGGCCCGAAGGCCCCCTAGCTCGCAACATTATCCGTTCGCGCGCCATTGCCGTCCTGCGTGATCGCAGACTCTGGACCGTGGAATCCGTAATGACTTCCAATGCCTCGTCGTCAGGACCCTTGACTCAGGTAGCATCTGTCATTACGAACGCGAGTCTGTAGTTTTTGTTCCTGATGCTCGTGCTGGCGAGCTGCCATCACGCTGGTTCTGCTGCATTGGATGCTTACATAGGTAGACTCCACAAAGGGCTCCGCCACCTGCATCGGCTATCTTACGGTGCGCGGGGACGACTTGAACGCTCTATCGAGGTGAAAGGTCGCTGCTGCTGCGCTTGCAACGTTGCTCGTCGTATCCTTGCGTCCCTCACTCGCAAGTTGGCGACGTGCGTTGTCCTTTTTGTCCGTTGCACGGCGAAATTTTGCCGTGTTACAATATACTAAAAACACTATAAAGGGAATTTAAAATTAGTGAAATGTTTGCAGTAAAAGAGTACGCATACCGCGGTCATTGAAATGCCTGTAGCAATAGCTAAACAGGTGATTGCAGAGCAGAAAATCAAGATAGGATAAGTAATCTGCCGAATTTGGGAGGTACAACCAGGTACAAGGCAACTAAGATGTTATAAATGTTTAGGTTTCGGGCATATCGCCAGAAAGTACACAGCAACTCAAGATGAAAGAAACTGTTGTTACAAATTTTGGAGCAGGAAACATAAAGCAAAAGGCGGTAACAGTAAACCAAAATGCATACTCTGTCAGGAAAGCGGCGCAGAAGGAAAACTCGGCCATGCAGCTGGCAGCTACACATGCCCAGTCTACAGAACTGCAGTTAAGATGTCAATAAAACAAAGACAATGAAGAAAGTACAGAAAGTACATCATTGCAAGACAGCACAGAACTTATTCAGTACGTCCGTGAGACAGAGGTAGACGTAGCTATTATATGTGAGCAGTGCAGAAACTTTAATCATCTTTATTTAGAAACAGCCTATCGATAAAAATATTATGATCATCATCAAGACATTTTTTGTTAATAATATTGTAATGGGCGTTTATCTAGGTGCACGGCGTAGCAGAGACTACCAAGTTAATACGCATTATTTGCGCCGATGTTGTTTAACGTAACTATCACGTTATGATACCGCGGCAGGCTATTCCTCGGAGTGGCTGAGGAGAACAGTGGACATTAGCTACTGTATAATGCTTCTCCTCGAGCTGTGTCACCGAATAAATCCGGAGATACAAATGTTGGAAGCACGGCACGCTTTCTCCGCGTGAAGATGATCTGAGGTGCAGTTTTTGATCGAAAGGGAACGAGTGCATACAAGTTAAAATAAAACAACGGAGTAATCGGAACTGAATATATAAAATATATGGTTTGAATTTATGAAAATAGAAATGTCGTAATGACCAGTAACTCCGCTATTTAAACGCGTAGCCGAGTGTGACGCGTAAAAATGTCCCAAAAACTTTACAATAATGAATTTCAGTTTATCGAGGCGAGAGGCGACGCCATAGTCTGCACAAGTCGGGCCGATCACTCGGTGGTAGTGAGCGTTGGCCTACGGTGACTCGTGCTGACGTACAAACTTACGTTCGATGCAAAGAGTTCAACTAGACTCGCACCACTCACTCTGGATGATTCGCTGATTGAGCGTCGGGTAGTATTCGCCAGGTCCCCTCGGTACTTTCCTTGCAAATCTCGCTCAAATTACGCGATACGAAGCAGTAGGGCACGCCGTACACCTTGTCTCGACGCTCCTAACGAAAACACAGTCCAAATACTCTCGAACAGTGGGCACTCTCGCGGGTTTAAGAGACCACCTCCTTACGCGAGCACTTATGATAGTCTGACGGGCCCTGCGGGCTCCGTCGGTGAGTTCGTTCGAGAACTCTTCCTCTCTGGGCCGATGGTACCGCCCTACGACCCCGTCGACTTTTATTCTAACCTAACCTTGCGACAAACCAGCGCGCTAAAAATACGAATACTTGCCGATCGTTACACTATCGAAAATTAGTAAAAGAGATTTGAACAAAACTTAAATTTTGTCACTATTGCAATATATATATATTTAACTGAGCGATGTTCGAAACGAGGTGAATCACGTTAGTTATATTTTATATCAAATATCAAACAAAATAAATGTGCTAGTCCAGTATAATTTTGAATAAAAAGAAAAAATTTCAGACCCTTAAGTGTCCCCAAAGCAAGTTACAGCCATATAAAAATTAAAATTTTCTCATTTTTTGCTTTTACTGATATCTTTAATTGCTTTTTAAGGCATGTTAGAAGTAATTTAGATAAAAATAAGTACATATTTTTTCGCAAATTTTCTGTATAATTAACGAAAGTCTATTTTTCACTTGTATCTTTTCGCATGACTACATAAGAATTTAAGCTATACGAGCTCATTACTTAGCTTTAGCAGAGCCAATTTTGGGATTCAAAATGTGACAGTCTTCATTATATCAGAAGTTTCGAATATGTTGAATTTAATATTGAGATGGACCTTAGAATAGAAGTTGTATGATTTGAAACGTAATAAGTATTAATACACTATACAAATAATATGCAATATTACAACTAATTTTGTTTAAAATCATGTTTTTTTTTAGGCAGTTTTTTATTATTTTTTAATTGGATGATTATTGTAAAAATCTCTTTTCCTTATGCTAACTATTTCCTAATAAGAACATGTTATTCCAAAGTTACAGACGACTTTTAATGTCGAACTTTATGTTGTACTTAGTACTGTGTGTTTGCTGTCCTAAAGGCTTTATATTGTACTTTGTACTTTACACTTGACACACCGAAGGCATCGTATTGTAACTTTGTACTGTATACTTGCCATCGTAGAGCTATTGCCCACTTTGATATTAATTAATCATAATATTGGATTTTCATAAATAATTAAACATTTTACAGGAAAGAATATCGCAACTAGCACTTCCTCAAATCAAAACGTTTCCTGTTCAGATAAGTGGAGGTTACAATGCACAAGTAAAGCTATACTTACCGCCTGGGTTACGAGAGGATGAAATTACGCGTTATCCATTGGTTGTCCAAGTGTACGTATGTGCTGTAAAAAATCCTTATTTTTCTTTTTGAATATGATTTGATAATATGACAGATGCTGCGTTAATGTATGATGTATCTATTGATGATTCAGTTTCTACACTACAAATATTCAAAATATTTGCAGTATAATCAAACCTATAGTTCACATTTAACAACAAATAAGTTTTAAGAAAATGCTATATTCTGTTAAAAATGTGCTAAAGTTGATTCTGCACAAGTGTAAGGTTTATTGCATGAGCAAAGCGTCAGTGATAATCGCACGAGTGTAAACTAACAAAAACATATGTATTGAACGTTCTTTTTCTGTCAAGAGGTCAGAATATATTATTGTTCATTTTACGTACATCATAGTGAAAAATATAGGAGTGCCATATTAGATTTGATTGTGTAAGGTAGTGCGAAAGTTAGTGTGTGAGTTTGAGGAGATTGGGAACCTGAATGCGAATTGCTAACCAATGCTCAACCAAAGGCGAATCTTCCTGGGCACGAGAGCGAGAGAAAGTGAGGCGCAGCGAGCTCGACAGTCAACACCAGGGCCAAAGCAGCGTGCGGCCAACTACAGCATCGCAACGAAGATTATCGGGGTTTCGACCACCTGTAAGTGTCGGCGCGCAGCGCTTCTGTTACTCTCTCTCTCTCTCTCTTTCTCTCTCTCTCGCGAAAGGCGCGTCACGCGAATAGCGTGATAGTCGCATTAGTTAGGTTAATTAGAACATAACCTTGGTACGCGTCTCAAATCGATAACAAACACGCGAATAAAGAAAAACCCGGACCGAGCGACGGCCGGAAGAGAAGTTCCATTGTTAAGTTGGATAAATAAATAATATAGTCGGGCGAGATCAGCCCGAACAAGTAAATTACGAATGTGTTGAACAGTAGACTTTATGCTGCATGCACATCCCGGTTCCAGTTTTATTTCTAACAAGCCAAGCTGAAAAGGATCCAGTCATTCTCCGCGGTCCGCTAATAGCGGAGACACTGAGATAGCCGTGGCGGATTCGTTGTCGTCAAATTGACGACTTTTGAGACAATTCAGTCCCCTGCGCGCCTGTTCAAAGCTTGGCAGGGGGTAGAAATGTCACAAGATTACCGCAACCTAGTATAATAAAATCACTAGAAGAGGAGAGAACTTAAAAAAGTGCGGAAACACCGAGAGGCGGAAAAAGGGGAGGAGGGAGAGGTGTAACGCCCCGTACAAGCTCCGTTTAAAAAATCATACAGGATAAAAAACTAAGATTTTTTTTTAATACATTTTTAGATTTTACGCGAGTATCGCGCTCCCCCACGTTCGGCTAGACCCGCGCTACAGCTTACAGCGCAACTACAGCAGCGCCACGAGTCGGCGAGCGGTAACAGAAAGCAGCAGCAGAAGAGGGAGAGCACGCAACACACGCCGTATATATGTATATAACAAGCGGCGCAAGGAAGAAGAAGCGGCACAGCGAGCGCCAACTATAATTAATTGTATGAATGGGTTTTGTATATAGGTGTGAATGTAGATGTGAATGTATGAATGGGAGAGTAATTTAGGCGGCTCGATCGCCGCTCGCTCCCAGGCCTATATAAGGACCTGCACAGCCAGGCACTAGCTCCAGCGCAATTTAGGCGCCTAGTCGAAACTCTCGAGCAACTTATGCCTGGAGTACAAAAACTTTCTCATATTTCTATACTTATAAAATTACAAGATAGGCAATGATATCGCATAATAACGCGTATCCGTCCTATACTTATTAAATTCTCAACTCTTGTCACAACTAACTGAGAGCAATTTCATTACCGAATATAAACTTATAAAATTTTCAAATACGACTCAATCAGATAACGCAACTTAAACGCGTATCTGTATATCTATCTATTTTTGTCAGAATCAAAGCGAATTTACTTAATTTATGTGATATATAGAATATATGCAATATTTATGCAATATTCTATAATATATTTATTTGAATATATTTACTTTTGGTTATAAAAAACAAAAATCTTTTTATTTGCAATGAATCCTCACTACCTGGTATCCCGGACATAAACTACTATAGTTAAGAATTATTATAAAGAATTATAAATTAAACTCATTTTGAATCTGTCGTCAAAATTACGACACAGATTAAGTAAATGTTCACTGCTTTTCTATAATAAGATTAATATATCTTACACTCCAGGACCGATAAAAGTCGTGACCGTTTCAGGAAGTAGGGTATAAAACACTTAGAAACAAAGAAAATAAGAGGACAGTTTAAAGTCGAAAGCAGGGACGGTATTAAAAGAAATGATAGTGGCCTGGAAGAGGCGAGGGCAAAAAATAAGAAGGAAAGGGTAGATGGAACAGGGGAGAACACGGAGAAAAGGGACGCCTTTGCTAGAGAAGAAACTGTAAAAATGTCACCACGAAACAAAGAGAAAGATAAAAAAGGAATCTCAGAGACAAGAGTATCAAAAGACAAAAAGAAAAACAGAAGTAGAAGAATTACTAGACAAGATAAGGGAGCTTGGTCTCATCATTATGAACGGGCCTACAGAACAGTAATAGACTATGTAATAGCCAACGAGGAAGAAGGAAGATGGGTATCTAAAATGAACATTAATAATAGGTTGGAATCAGATCATAAAGCAGTGGAGATAAAGACGAGCGCAACAAACTGGAGTAATGAGAAAGAGAAGGAAAAACGGACAACAAGAGCAATGGAGATGGAAGAAACTATAGAGCAATACCGGGAAGAACTCAGCAAAAAAAAGCAGCGATAAAAAAGTTGGGTAAAGCAATAAAATAAGGGGTAGGAAGAAAAGAGTATCTAAAAGCAAAACAAGAATGGGGAATATTGGTAGAAAAAAGAGAAGGCTTAAATGGAAAAGAGGATAAAAGAAGCAGAAAAGAAGAAAAATGAAGAAAGGATAAAACATTTCAAAAAATAGTTAGGGGAGAAAAAAGAGAGAGGGGAGGGAGAAAGCGAACCAGGAAAGGGGAGGGCGGAGAGTTGACAAGAAAAGAAGAGCAAATTACTAAAGATGAGGTTAGGAAAGCAATAAGAAACATCGCTAGAAGCGAAACGCTTTGCTTATCACATAAACACTCGCCGATATTTGAAGGTTCGCTGATAAACACTATAGCAACGAATAGCAGTACAACACTGCAGGAGCCGCACGGCAGTCCCACCATCTACGAAATGTCGTGTGATATTTATGACAGTTTATGTCGCGTTGTCGTGGCCTATAGTTTTCAACTTGTTAAACGACGATAGCGCCACTGTGTGGTCTCTCTTAAATAGATGTGTTCTTATCTAAATAGTTCTTAATTCTGTTACTGCAGTTAAATGGGATATATATTTGTGGAGCAAATTATATCATTCTGTGCGTTAAAAGTATAAGCTAATGTATATTAGCAAATTAATAATTTTCAGATTTTCCGTAAAAGCCACGGAGTTATGCTAGGAAATTGTGTAAGGAGTGAAGTTGCCTTTGATTACTTATAGTGTTGATCTATAGTTTCATTTATGTAATTTATGATTCGGATCGTTTGTCCAATTTTAATATTGAAGTTTACACTCCATATTTAGTTAGAATTTCAGATTTTAGTTTGTATTGACTTTTTAATTTTTAATCACCTATTATATTAAAGAGAAATCCACTTTGGCGTAATCCGTTTCTCCGGTTCACCGTTTCTGCGGTTCTCTGGTTCACCGATTCTCCGGTTCTCAGGTTCTCCGATTTTCCGAGTTCATTTTTTATGAATTAGAGTGACCTCTATTATATTAATATTTCATTTAAATCATCAAATAATTAACAACCTTGTGCAATAGCATCGACTTGAAGGTAACAATTTCAGACCCGTCTCACCAATCGCCAAAACAAATAGCGCCCCTACATTGAAACCCATAATGTACAAGGTTGAAGTGATTAAAATTTTATAAATACACTTCGAATGAGAAATATTATAAATGATAACAGGCGCAGATTTAAAAAAATTTCTGTTTATGATACTAAATTATCCAGGACTATGATTATGATACCGCTTCCAGAGTTCAGAGCCGAATAAGGACTGGAACCAATTTTTTACGCTATTTATACATTTTTTCGCGTATGCCCGGACGTCATTTATAAACAAGAGAAAATTTTTTGCATAAAGTCAGATGCATTGCGCAGTCTTCCGAACCTTTATTCTGCTTTCGATACCGCAATTATTCGAGTGAATAACTAAAATTAACTTTTAAATAAGTAAAAGGTTGAGCGAGTTTGATATACTCCGCAACGAAATTACAGATAGAAAAGAACTGAGATCAATCAAGCAAAGTCAAGTTTATTATATTTAATCGTAATGAAGCAGGGGACAACTCTCAAGATAATTACTACGTAACTTGCCATGCCCGTTTCATTGTACTTATGGTGTTTATATGACGTTCTAATATATAAAAAGAAAATTTTAGTTGTTCAACAATAAACAAAATAAGCAAACTCCAGGACCGATAAAAGTCAGTCAGTAGGGATAGACGAAAAAGTGTCGAGCCAGCGTCAGCACTTAGTCCGAAAGGCAAGGTGCTACGGCAGACGGTAAAGCGCGCGACGAATATCGGGAACGAAAAACGCGAACGCATACAAAATATTACGAACGACATTACGATACAATTATTTAACCGCGAGTCGATAACGATTTCTTTTACTACGTAACGTTCAACTGCTACAATTGCGAAGACGACAGAAAAACAAGTAGGATAGAATAAAGAATAGAAAAAGGTCATTCCCTATATAAAACAGGGATAATATCACGAGGTTAATGGAGTACATAGAACGTAATACCGAATTATGCAACGAAGAATTGAGAAGTACGATAGACGCGAAAAACAGCACGGAATAAAATAATTTAAAACAAATAGCAAACGCAGGGAACCAAATTCCCAGAGAGTATATATAGATAAAATAAGGAATCGTTATACTTGGGTCCCTCGACTATTCTCTGCACGATATCATTGATAGACCTTGCCGGCATAAAACCAGAACCAGCAAAAGGAAGCTGGGGGAATTAATGCAACAAAGGAGTAGAGGCAGGGATATACAATATTGCCTCGCGATACCTATCAAGGATGCCACCGCGGAATCTGTCGCCGACGCGTTAATAAAACGTTTTATTTGTATTTTTGGCGCACCTATTACGATTCTTACAGATCAAGGTAGTAATTTCATGTCAAGTTTAATGAGACGAGTAGCAAAGAAATTTCGTATTAAACAAGTAAAAACAACTGCGTATCATCCTCAATCTAACGGATCCTTAGAAAGATCACATCAATCATTGACCGAATATATTACAACGGCCTTAGACAAGGAAACTTGGGACGAATGCTTAGAATTAGTAACTTTCTGTTAAAATGATTACGTCATAAACCTTATTAAACGTTTGAACAAACTCCAAAGAAATGCTCGCGAAAAATTAATTGAATCGAAAATCCGCTCAAAATATTATTATGACAGAAAAATAATTCCAAAAGAATTTAGGATAGGCGATACAGTTTGGTTACTCAAAGGGGGAAAACAATATAAATTGGCCGACCAATATGAAGGGCCGTATACTGTTTTTCGATGTTTTTAACAACCAGCGAAACGTTAAAATCAGAATGAAAAATAAAAAGAATAAACAGTAACAGTAAAGAGGAGGTCTAGACAAAAAAGCGTTATTTTAATCTGCATACACACATACTTATTTGCGCATACACGTCTTTTGTACTCATTTCAAAAATATTAAATAAAAAGCATGAATAAGTGTATCCACTAAACAAACGCCTAACAAAATCAAGAGTGAAGAGTTCAAGTATAAATAAAGAAAGCGATATCTCCCTCTAGGAACCTAATACGAGACGAGACAATAAGACCGTTGATTATTTATCCAACAAAGTAAAATGGCAGCACTTACAATTCAAGACAATACACTTAAGCAAATATTGTGTTACGGGCTGAAAATGAGGCAAGAGTCCCAACAAGGCGTCACTCCTGCATATCACCATCCCTTAGTCAACGACATAGAATTTATTACGTCGATTATGTATAACAATAATGAAAGTTTTCGCGAAGCTATAGAATCAACTCATAAAAAACTGCTAAGTTTGAACCCAGATAACCAAGAAAAGATAGTCTATCGAAAAATGAATAAAGCAGCATTTAAACTCATGCAACATCCCGATTTCCGAAGTAAAACAAAGAATGACAATAATCCATGGCGAAAAAAATATGCCACTATGGAAAGGAGAACATTTCGATTTGAAATATTGCGGAGAGAAAGCTTTGCGGGGTGGCCTGTTAAAGAGGTGTCTCCAAAATTATTGGCAGCCGAACGCTTTTACTATACACAACGTGGAGAAGCGGTACGCTGTTTTTCTTGTAGTGTCGAAATTAGTGGTTGGGGAAATTGAGGCAAGAAAAACCCGAGGGCGGAGCATTATCGGTGGAGCCAGATGTGCACATTCTTGGGCGGTATCCCGAGTAGCAACATACATATGTATATTGGAACCATTTGAAGACGGCCCATAAATACGGGAATAACATTGTCTACCGGTATTCACGGATTACACCGTTATACAACAGGAAAAATACACCCGGACATTGATATCGATAGCCCGACTTGCTTACAACCAGGTTTTACGCATATTTGGAATCTCGAGCTTGAATTCGGAAAACAAGGTTTCGGAAATAAAACTACTTTTGGCAAGTGTGGAGAATGTAAGAAACCACTACCAGTATGTCGAAGATGCACCCTTTGCACAGCCATGAGTCTCTCAAACGACGGACGTAACATATATACCATCTGCATGGCCTGTCCTCTCCCATCTCATCAACGTGACCTACTAATGAATGTAATATACTTTTCATGTAAAAGGATCATGTAATGCATGCCCATGCGAGTCATGCACATTATTTCGCAAAAATAACCCAAGAAAAAAAGCAAGAAATAGCAGAAACTAGTTATAAAACACATCTTTCTCTTATACATGTTTCAGCCGGAATAAAAGGAAAATAACAGAGAAATGGCGTCCCACTTGACCATCGTACTCAATCTTCTCTTAATAGGAATAAATTACGCTAGAAAACAACCAGAAAATTTTGTTTGGATCCGACAAAACATAGAGCCATGGCAGCAATCTGGAATAATATTTGAGAAATTGCAAAATGTCACGTTCAGTCAAGATTATCGCAATGTCACAATTATGATTGATCTTGCGGTAAGAGAAAAAGCAATCCACAACCTCGAACTTGCGTTTCGCCAACTCAGAATTACGTCAGGACATAACATACCTGAAAATTTTACAACGCTCGGACCTTACTTCGAAGATTTATACGAGAAATTTCAAGATGTAAAAGAAGCCATATTAGCGGTTAAAACACTCAAAGAAATACCGAGTACTATGAGTGAAAACAAATTAATTCGCAACCGCCTAAGGAAAAATGTTTACGAGGTTTCAAAAGCACAAATACTCAAGGAAGATGGCGGCATATTCGCAGAAAGTACACTCAGCAAAAAAATGAAGAAACTAATTAAGAACGAAGATGAGATTTACTCTAAAATACGCGAATTGCCGATTGTCAACAGTGATTCATCTATGTTGGCTAAAAGCCAATATAACACCCAAATATATTCAATAGTCATGCAGATGCAGGCGTAACTGGATGAACAGATTGCAAATTTTAAAGCCATTAAAATGAATCTGCTGAGCATTAAAGAAAATAAATTAGGAACAAGTCTGATGGATACGGAAGCACTTCGCCATATCGAACGAAGTTTTAATGATCATTATGAAACATGTAAATTCCCTGTAGTTAATATCACTAACACAGCCGAATTGAACCAATGGATCGAAACAAATTACGGAACGGACAAAGACCAGATATAAATTGAAATTCGAATGCCCTGCATAAACGAAAAACGAATACAACTTTACGGAATCAAGCCAA
Source organism: Trichomalopsis sarcophagae (assembly GCA_024372645.1). NCBI lineage: Eukaryota > Metazoa > Arthropoda > Insecta > Hymenoptera > Pteromalidae > Trichomalopsis > Trichomalopsis sarcophagae. Next base: position 129,025 of record QLSS01000291.1, on the reverse strand, counting down.
TGCCAATGCGAACCACGCAGTCGCTATATGCTAGTACACAACAATTCTCACTACCATGCCAGTTACGAGGAAATTCAAGAATGCAACCACGGTGACCAACTAATTATTGGTCCAGCACAATGGTTTACTTTCAATGATCAAAATAGTTGCGAAAGCACCCTATTGATGAATCCAGAGGATACGGATTACAATACCTGCCGAGTAGTCTATAAAAAAGAACACCTTGACTACATGACATTTCTCAAATCAACAAGCCACGTTCTGTACGCTTTCAGCAAACCAAATACAATACAATATCAATGTCAAGACAGTGAGGGCAATGTCACACTAGAGGGAGTCGGATTACTAAAAATCCGCAACGTATGTAGCATTGAATTCAAGTGCATGAAAATACAAGGATCAAGGACAAGAATGAACCCGAACTATGAGATAATCCTAACAGAAAAGACATTAAACATAGAAAAACTCACGCACATTTTTAAAGAGCACAACACACGAAATTTTTGAAGACCTAAGCCAAAAAGAAGGAAATAAATATTTCTGGGAGATCGAAAGGGAAGCCCGAGAAATAACAAAGGAACAATTTTTACAATTTTTACAATCAGACCATATTAATATCATATTCTGTAATAATCGCGATCATATTCATACTCGTATTAATAACATCGGGAATCATTATTTATTTTAAATATGTATACGAATACGAGACGGACGACGATACTACTAATAGTAGTTACGTGGAAGGGAAAAGAATCGAAATGGTTTAAAAAAAAGGGAGAATATACGAACTAAAAAGGAAAAAATTATAGTCAGTATATATATGTTCACGTGTGTTGTTTTTGTGTGTAAAAAGATTTTTTAGAGAGATATACGTATGTACATGTATTCATATGTAAAAATAAACAAAAAAAGGAAATGTATATACTCTGTATAAAAAAAAAGAAAAAAAAATGTATCCAAATAAATAATCGAGAATGTAAAACGAAATCTTGAAAGATCGTATTTCGTTTCTTTACAGATGGTCATACCCTGGCTACCCTTCTTGCTTTTAAGCATCCTTCATACCGTAAACGGATTGTACGGTTACGACTGTGGGGATCATCTTTCAAATCTAACAACAATATCATTACTAGATATAGGAGATTGTGACATAAAAAATCCAACTGTTAACGTCACGCGAACTTACGCTCAATTACTACAACTTAATGAGTATTCGTCAACTCATGTGTATAAGTGTTCAGTCAAAATAACACGCGTAATCACACATTGCGGCATGCACTCACATGCGTAACGAGTAGCAGCGGGCGAAATATGTTATTGTAAGGAATTATCTCAACGCGAATGCGATGTAATGCAACAAACCGGCTATTTTCAGATCGGAGAAACAAGAATGTTGGGACTTCGGGGAAATAGCACTCATTACAAACACGTGGTTTTTTCGGGAAGAAGTTGCGGTGATGGTCAATGTACGGGGAGATCATATTCCGACCCGTACGGACGATGGGACGATGTATATGTCGCGGGGTGGCTCGAAATTTCACTTCAAGATTATTCAACACCAATACATTTAAACTCAAATAAAATCATATTAAAAACCGGTGTACGTTGTATCTTTACTGACCGACAATGTGTGGACTATGACGGAGCACATGTATTTTGGGTTAACGTCCCGGATGATTTCTGCGGACTCAATAAATACTCGATACTCTATGAAGGTTATCTAAACAAAATCTATGACGAAGAAGCTAAAAAAATCACGTACTCTTTAGAATCCGAAGATATAACATTCGCCTTATGGAAAACCACCGAGTTACACAAATGTGGTTACGTATTTTTTGGAACAGAACATCCGAAATTATTCGTACTAGAAGATACACATTCAGGAGAATTAATTAAAAAGTCACCTGTAAGCACAACTAACTTGGATATCTTTGCCTATGTAAATTCGAAATTTCTATAAGTAGAGAAACACATGAGGGGTCAATTTCAAGAAATGCATCATAAAATTTTACAACAAAAATGCGAACTTAAACGAAAAGTAATTAAAAACGCAATTTCAATCGCGACCATATCGCCGGAGGAGTTCGGATACAGACTCATGGAGTCGAACGGATATATAGGCGTGGTAGCTGGAGAGGCGGTAAATCTGTTAAAATGTCTACGCGTGGACGTCAAAATTAGAAACACAACTAAATGCTATGAGCAACTCCCAGTGCGACGCGGAGAAGAGGAGCTCTTTCTAGCACCTAGAACCCGGATACTTGTGAGAACCGGTACGCAAATCGCGTGTGACATCAGAATACCTGCAATGTTTAAAATAGATAACCACTGGTATAAAATGTTACCTATGCCAGTTGTAGCGGAAGAACCCGAAACGCTTAAATCGCAGTCAAAACCTACATGGAAATATATAAGTCCGGAAACTCTAACCATGGGGGGAATCTATGGAGAAAAGGATTTAAACAGACTTCGTGATATGATACTATTTCCAATAGAAAAACCAACGGTATTAAATAAAATAGCGTTAGGTATGGCGGGAAAAAAGGTAAATCAGGAAGGAATTACAATAACTAATATGTTCGACAAACAAGATATCGAAGTAATAGCAAGAAATACGTGGGATCGGATGTGGTCAAGTTTTTTGGCTTTTGGAACCGCAAGTGCGGGACTGATCAAAGTAATTATGCTTTGTAGACTTATTAAATTGCTTATCGATACCATAATACATAGATATGCAATATATAATTTATACGGATTTTCGATACATTTACTCGGAGCTATTTGTAACTCGGTAACACAACTACTGTTACATTTAGGTCAACAACAAAAAAACAAAGAAAGTAACAAAGCAAGTAAAAAGAAGGAGAGGGAAATCGAAATAAACAAGTGTATCGAACCTGCATACTTAACTCCAACTTGCCCGAGAGAACCTTCATACACGGAAATTTCGAATTATCCGAACAAAAGACCGGATTCCGTATGAAAGTAAAAAAAAACATATATATCAAAAATAATAAATAATAACTGTGTGAGGTATATATATATACTAACAAAGACAATAAAAAAAACAAAATAAAAAAAAATATATATATATATAGAATAATATAGGGTGTGTCGAAATTAACCAATAAAAAAGAACAGAAAATAACATAGAATACCGTGTGATAAAAAAAAATATAATAATAAAATAACAAACAAACAAATAAATTTAGGATAATAAATATAGGATAATACGCCATTTGACGGAGTCATCCCGAGCCAACATCCAGAGGTTTACAGCATCTTGCTGCGATCAACCTGTGTCAGATTGAGAGAGGGAGTCAATAGCATCTACATAGGACAGATACGAAGGTTATCACTCTGCAGAAATTGTTTTAGGCCAGCCTTTTATGAAAGAGGAGAGGCAATAAACATCGTAACTCAGATACACACGATTGGAATACCTACAGATCCGATACTCATCTGTGGAAACTGTTTAATCCCATTAGTAATTTCAAGACCAGCATATGCGTACGGAAGATGCACCAACAAGCTAATATGATCGACAATTTACACAAAACAATTCTGTATCAAAGATTGCACAAAAAACAAATTTGTGAAGACTGCGTACGAAAATCACCAAAAGGATCGATATTTGTAAGAAACATATCATTTAAAAACAGTCCAAGGAAACCCGCCATGAAATACATGGACTGCAAAAAGAAAATCACTCTAGAAGAAATAAGATTGACAATACAAGCAAACCCGAATGCTAAAAAAATAGCAGAGGTCAGACAACTAGATATAATATCACCTAAAATAGATAAAGAAGCATCAAAGAAGACAAAAACGCAAGCTACAATGACCGACGAATATCTAGAACTCAAAGCCCTCAATCTGCCGATAAAAATTAATAAAACAACACAATAACCAACCAACAAAAAAGGAAAAGAAGCAAAATGAGTAAAAAGGACACCTAAACGAGAACCGCACATAAATAATCGCGAGAAAGAAGAAAAAATAAACCACTAAAGAAAAGGAAGAGCACAAGAGCACCAAAAAAACAATCAACATTTGCAGAAGCGAACATAGAAATAGTCGAAGTCATGGAAGAAATGGCGCCACTAGAAGTCAGTGATACTCCTGTATTACCACCTCTCTTAAAAGAAAGAATGCTAGAATTAACAAATGACATGACGGAGGAAAAAAATAAACCATTAAAGAAAAGAAAGTGCACAAGAGAACCGAAAACACAATCAATATTTGCAGAAATGAACATAGAAATAGTCAAAGTCATGAAAGAAATGGCACCACTAGAAGCCAACAATACCCCTGTATTACGATCTCTCTCAAGGAAAGAGGAAAGAATGTTAGAATTAACAAATGACATAAGGGAGGAAAAAAATAAACCATTAAAAAAAAGAAGGGGCACAAGAGAGCCAGAACCACAATCAACTTTTACGGAAACAAACAAAGTAATAATTGAAGCCATGAGAAACGAGATACCACCGGAAATTAATGGTACTCCTATTTTACAAACTGAATTAACAGAAGAAGAAATGATACAAGAATTAACAAATGCAATGATGGATGAAATACCAATAGAATCCTTAGAAGATGATAAACGAAATGGATTCTGATCCACTATCAACCGAACTATCAGATAAAATATGGAAAGATATTAATGAACTATTAGAAACCCTTTAAAAATAACAATTACATCAATAAATAATGATTAATCACGATTCTTAATTCCAATATTTAGGAAAGTGTATGTATATATATGTATTATTAACAACTTTGATTTCAACATTAATAAAGAAAAACGTATACAACGAATAACTTACAAAGAAATCTTGAAAACAATATAGAATATCCACATTTTTAGTCAAAACATATCGGGGGGACAGGAATCCAAACCTGAAAACGACAACAGTTAGACTTCGTATAAATAAAACAATACAAACTGAAAATAAACAATACCAACCCCTTCAGTTTCCCACTGCATTAAAGGAGGAGTAGAGGCAAATCTTAGCCGGCAAACAGCACATCGATGAATAGAGCCAGGAAATCCGTCCACCTTAACATGACATAATATGAAACAGTCCCGAATTAAGCCCAAACTCTACTCTACTCTACTAAGTAATAATATATTAAACAATTGTGGTCGCCTCCAGAATTAACATGCGGACATCATCCCTGCTTGCCCACCATAGCATTACACGCATATTAATAATGAAACAATATACATGGCACATGGCAGTGTACGATATTAACTCACCTCCTTGCCCGAGAAACGAAGGCAGGAGGCTGGGCCGCGTAGGGACTGCCCGCAAACGAGGCAGGACTCCTCGGGCGCGTCCCAGTCCTCTTGATGGGCAGAGGAACCATCCACCCGGGGAGGGCTCATCCTCCGCGGAGTGGACACGATAAGATATCTGATAAAACGAAAAGAAAACAAAGGATTAGATGATACGCCTAAAGCAAGGGAGTAAGGTATTAGCAAATAAATTGAGAAAGAAAAAATGAAAATCTTAAACACCAACCTGTACACCAGTAGCCGTACGCTCCACATGCATGGCGGCGGGCGAAGCGAAGGGCTGCCGGCAGATAACACACCGGCCGTCGACGTAAATGCTGGACCCAGCCACCGCTTGACAGGGATAAAACGGGTCAGCCATCACGGCGCTAGCACACCGTGAAAATGCAACTACAAGACACCGCTCTTACAGGTGCGCGGCATTCGAGGAAACCAATGGAGGAATCACCATACAGGCCATCAACCATAACCCAGGGCTATTGGTTGAGAAACTAAACCCATTGGCAACCTCCAGCACATCATGGAAAACGATACAACGCATAAATCTTGAGGCATTCTTCTCTAGATGGAACAAGCTATTAACGAGCTTGGGTATATTAAAAACATTCTGCGCGCAAATAAACACATCATGCCAGTACGAGCAACAGCTGGCTAAAATACGTCAGCAAATCGAGGAGACAGCGAGGAGCGCTAACAAAGTAAAAGAGCTACTGCAAGGTCACGAAACAACCAAACAACACAGAAACCGAGAATCAAAAGAGCCTGGTTCTCAGCGCTAGGAAACATTAGTCGCACCATATTCGGAACCCTAAATGACAAAGCCGGAGAAGAAATCCAGCAACTAATCAGCATAACAGCCAATGATACGAGACAACTAGCTAAATTACTAGCAAACCAGACCGAACTCGTACGTACAGAATTCGGCATTCTGCATAAAAAAGCCGACGAACTAGACAAGGCCATGGACGAGCTGATAGCCAATCAAGCAATCGTACGGAAACAAGAGGAAATCGAGGAAGCCTTAAACTTACTGGAAGATAAAGTAATACAATACCTACATAAGGAATTGTACACCTACGCTTCGTCACACCAGAACAAATATAGAAATCGCTAAAGAATCGGTAGCTGACTCACGATTCCCATCCACGGAAGCAGACATGCCCATTACGAAATTAATTAAAATATTCGACGTCTCAATACCTTTCCAAGTCATGCATTTAGTGTACTATATAGGGACGCCATTGCTGGACCATGGTGAATACGACCTAGAAAAGCGTCTACCCTACCGATCAAACAAATATCACTGAACACATGAGACACATTCGCCTACATTTGGCCAGAAACAGAATATTTTGCTCTAGACCAGGGATCGAACGCCTATAGTCCCTTCTAATTGGATTCACTGAACAAATGCAAAAAACTTAGCAAACTATACATATGTCGGAACACAGAGCCAGTACACGAAATTAACGACCGCGCGAGCTGCGAAATTCAGATCAGTACCGGCAAAACTCCCATAAACTTATCAGAATGTTAAATAAAAGTCATGAAATCAAGGGACACATTCTGGATACGTACAAGCACTCCAAACACTTGGATATTCTCTACGAATAAAAAAGAGAGACTATTTTCTAGCTGCAAACGACTGACAGATAATACGATAGACATTGACGGCGTAGGCATGTTGCGCCTGCCCCATGGTTGCACCGCACACACGAACACAGTACGACTCGTAGTGTCGCACGAAGTACGCGTTAACTATTTGACGGTACTATTTAACGGACAACACGTCGTTAGCCTTTATCAAAGACACGCAAGAGAAAGAAGGGGCAGCAAAATCCTCAAACCTTAGAATGTTCTGGCGTTCGTTAAAAACGGGAAAGGATTTTCGCGATATCATTGTCAAGGCAAAAAGACTAGGCGAATATAAAGATATCTACGGCCGATTCTCGTCCCTTTGGTCAACAGTGACTTACTCAGGAACTGTCATACTTGTGTTCGTCATAATAGTAGTAATCATATGGAAAGTTCTCACTAAAAGGGGGGCCCCGCTACTAAACCGCGATAGATTGATTTCAGGACACAACATCCATGCGCAGCTCGGCTCAGAGCGCCCACAGATGTATGAGGCCAGACAACCGGGGATGGCAAACCAGGGTCTTCTATACTACCTGCCGATGCAATCAGCAGGCCTCAGTCTCCCGAACCTACTGCAGCTGGCCGCAGCCAATGGGATGCTTCTTCAGCCAGCCCTTATGCCAAGGGACTCAAGGTTGAATCTACAAATGATTAGAGCCAAGAACAATGAAGAATCAAGACGGAACATAAGTTTAAGCGAGAGCATATTTTAAGAAACTGAAATGAAAGAGAGATTCGCTATGTAGTTATATTGTATAATAGGATTACACGAACACAGCCAACGGCTCACTATACTACACATATTTATGTAACAATTACACGTCAGAGAAACAAACAAAAATTGTTAACCGCTCGATCAACCTAAGCGAGATTTGTTAATCACTCGATCAACCTAAGCAAAATTTGTTAACCGCTCGATCAACCTAAGCAAAATTTGTTAACCGCTCGATCAACCTTAGAAAAATTATGTAACCAGAGAAAATCGATTACTATCTTAGAACTTTAAGAAGGAAATTATGGAAATAGCATGTAAATCTTAGCCTAACCTAGCATATTTTGTATGGAACTAGACTCACTTACGTTTATCTTGATTCGAGACTAGATTATACCATAAGGACTGAGAGTAAAAGGGAATCTATATGAGGAAATCTCAAATTTTTTTAGTTTGCGGGCGAGGTCACACGTATATAGCGTTAGTAATTATAATGCACGATTTCGGATGACCGCGCGGGTAGGAATCACACCACCCGAGGAGTCTATAAAAGGGGGTGCATGCGGGCTCTCGCTCTCGATTCCGCCACCCACGATCCAGCACTAGACAGGTAGTTTTGACTCGGAGACGACAGATAGGATCGTATACTTAGAACGCACATTCTTCGAGATCACCTTAATACGCGTTCTCTCTTTCTTACAATCAGTCCATTGTGAATCACGATTAATAAAAAGACACGTTCACCGATAATCTCTCGTATTCATTCATTACCCCGGTATTTTCGCAGCAACCGTGAGCTTAACACCTCACGGAGAACAAAACCATCGACCCTCACACGTAACAATAACATGCTGCAGAATAATACATCTGTTTCACTAAATCTTTTTCATCTTTTTCGTAAGGAGTTTTTGCTTTATGCAATTGCAACTTTATCATTGTTTTAGTAGTTCTACTAATTTTTTTACACTCTAAAAAATCATCAAGAGCCAAATTTTTATTTCTAATAAATTTAACTTTTAATTTCTTACGCAAACGAAGATTTTTCATTTTTTCAGCTTTTACAGATTTCTGCAATTGCTTCACTTCCATTGTCAAAGAATCAACTAATTTTTGTTTACAACATCTAGAAACTTTTATTTTTCTTTGTAAAGTTTTTGCTTCTGTAAATGTTGTATTTGACGTATATACATCATCATCAATATGTAAATAGTTAAGGTCAGTATCCTTCTCTTTAAAAGTACAAAATGATTCTTTAGCTGAAGGATAACTGAACTTAGCCCCCCATCCTCGCTAAAAAATCGCTGCAAAATAATGAATAAGTTTACCTGCTGTTGCGGATGATGTACCTCCATTTGTTGTTCATCATTGATATCCTGCTGCTGTTTTTGGTGTTGATCGTATGGGTCGACTGACAGCTGCTGTTGTTGCTGTTGATCGACTGACAGCTGCTATTGTTGCTGTTGGTTCTGCTGGTCGACTGACAGCTGCTGTTGTTGCTGTTGGTCCTGGTGCTCGACATCCTGTTGATGCTGATGATCCTGCTGGTCGACATGCTGTTGTTGCAATTGTGTCGCAACCTGGTTTTATCAACGTCCACGAAATCTTCATCTTGAAAATGTTGATTACGGATACCAGCTGTTCTTATCGACGAGGTGGGCCAGTTAGATAGCCGCTGATTCCTTACAAAATTATATTTTAATTGAAAACAAATTATAACATGAGAAAATGTTTTTTTTTAATTGATAAATTTAATAAGAATATTTATTCATATGTAAAGTGATAAAAAAATGAGTTAGAATAAAATTGAGGCTGTAAACGAATGAAATGTATAAATTTCATTAGTCAATTCAGGAGTAAATTCAATTATTTATAATATTTTCATAAATTAACGTGCAGAAGAGCTTTATTACTAAGTTTTATATAGTTGTTTGGTATCGATTTGTAGAAAATTTCACAAGCATTAAAATTATAATATTGAAATATTTATACAATACTTTGCTCAACTTTTATTAATGATAAATAAAATGCTTGGGGAATTTTATACAAATTGACGTGCGCATCGAAAGCGGCGTATAGGCGAACTACAGTCATAGAGAAGAGGGCGTAGACGGACGGAAGGGCCTGACCGAAGCTGTGTAGAAGGAGAGATGTGAAAATTCGGTGTAAGTGAGGGAAAGCTCAAATTTAACGGCTTCTCTCACTCGCTAATTTTCGGCATCTAGGCGGAACACTAAGCCCTTTGTGCTGCCAAACATCTTTCTAGTTCGACACTCCGGTCCCGGCTCTACGTAAGCACGGAAGTCTTCTCGCGCTTGTACGCGTAGTTTTAGATTTGCGCTAAGTACGCACAGTTTTATTTGTATTTGCGATAAGTACGCACGGTTTTATTTTTAATGTAAAGTATAAAGTAAATTTAACTGAATCTGTGTGTGTCCTGTTGTTATTATTTTAACAAGAGCGTTCATCCTTCCACATTAGAACCAAAGAAGCGGTCAGTAGCAAAAAAGTAAGTAAACATCTATTTTAGCTATCCTAACTTTCTCATTTCCTTTCTACAACTATCGCTTGGATAAATGAACCGAATAACACCGGGTCATTTATCCCTTTTCTCTACCTTTTAGAATTTAGATCCGTATAACCCCGGATCATTTTCTAAAAGTATTATTTTTCCTTTTTTTATTTTTTATTATTCACAAACATTCAAAGCACCCAGCTATTGCACGAAAGTGTAGGCTAAAGGTGTAATAACCACAGAAGTTCGGTAGCATTGTTAGATGTTACAATTAAAATTTAATAAAAAATAATGTAACTTAATATAAATGGATGTAACTAACAAATTATTTATTTATTTATAAAAAATAATAAACAGTAACGTGGGGTGTGTGGTTGCATGGGTTGCAGAATTTTAATACAGCTTTACTATAATTTTTAAGTTTCTGTGCTATTGTACATAACTTGATAGAAAAGAGACGTAATTTTTAAAAAATGTTTGATATTAAAATTGATTTCTAATGACATAACATCGTTTTCAGGATAATTCACTAAATATTGATCTAAATATAATTATTATATGTGTCTAATGATTATAGGTTATGTTGATATAGTTATATTATATCATTTGTATTCATATATGCATACAATAATATAACTATATAATCCTCTACTTCTTTCAATTATCTGTAAAACCATTTATGTCCAAAAAAACGACATTTTTCAGATCAACACTTGTTAAAAAAATGTTAAAAGAAAACAGAAATGTACTTTTTAACAGTCGAATAAAGAATTATAAACTTTTGCATGTGTATACCGCAAAATACACAATAAAAATATGTACTTTTATAAAAATTGATGTTGACATTTCTGTGAATTGCATTTCGCTTAGAAAATGGATGAAAAAAATGAATGTAAAATTTTTAACGGAAAAATGATGGATTATAAATTTTTCGCATATATTTACTGCAAATAAACATAACAAAAATATATATATTTATAAAAGAATCGATGTTTTACACGTCCTTAGACATTTTTGCATTTAACATTTTGCTAAAAAAATTTTAAAAAAGAAGATATGTACAATTTTTTACGATATCGTGAAGCCTCCTTATTGTTTACACATATACACCTAAAAGAAGCACGATAAAAATATATATTAATAAGTATTGAGAAATTTTTTAAAAATATTAGGGAAATATAACATTTTCATATTATGTAGTGTCACGGGGCAACTGGGCTTTAGCGCGACGCTGTCGCGTCAACGAGGGGGATTACTTACTCTTTTATCCCCTCACGGCTATCCCTCGATGATGCTGAAGTCGGCGACGGACGTTAGTTCATACTCGCGGTTCACACTGGAGACGAGCCGACGACTCGGTAGCAGCGAGCCTCGGCCTCGGCGTCTGCAGCCGATTCGGTGGTCTATAAATCGCGCAGTAGCTAAGGTGACGAACTTACAGATTCGACGTGCGCGTTGGATGCTCGGTCGCTGCGTATCTGTTGCTGCCGACGGGGAAAAGTCCTGAATAGCCGGGAGGCGTCCCTCCTGGCTGAGCGATGCTGTGCTGGAGTACCCCGGGTGCTCGAGATGATGATGGCTCGGGTATGCTTCTCCATCGGATCTCTCTCTGTCTCTCTCTCTCTCTCTCTCTCTCTCTCTCTCTCTCTCTCTCTCTCT
>QLSS01000291.1:88263-117195 GCA_024372645.1 Trichomalopsis sarcophagae | reverse complement strand
CTCTCTCTCTCTCTCTCTCTCTCTCTCTCTCTCTCTCTCTCTCTCTCGTCTCGTGCTCGTAGATAATCGCGGGTGATGTACCGGTCAAAGATCTCACAGGTCTTTACTGTACTCGCGATTTTGCCGATCTGTCTCGTGCACTAATTCCGCGCTCGCATCCTGAGTACCACCGAACTGGCAACATCGCCCTCACACATGAAATGGACGCGCGACGCGACGAGCGCGCGAAATACGAATTATAGATAGTAGATATTTAAGTTTTGACGAATCTTGGATTATTTTTTAATAATTCACCTCAATATTGCATTTTAATTTGGCGTAGATATATTTCATATGAATTATTCCTCCTAATTTTTTTTTTATATTATTGTTTTAAATTATAAAAAGGACTTTCAATTTATATGACGTTTTCAATTTGTAGAATTTTAGGGATATAAATAACCGAGATACTACACAACTTAATTGTTGTTTCACTAAAAAATTAGATATAATAAATATAATAAATAAATTAATCAATTCTACTTTGACGTATCCCTAAATTTTTATTTCAATTTTAGCTTTTTTTTAAATCATTAATTTAAATTTTTTTAAATATAATTTTAATCATCAATAACTCAAAATCCATAGGTTTTTGAAATATTCGGAACAAACTTTGCCAAGACACCTAGAAATTTACCTTTTTTCAAAAGTAGGTACTTTTATTCTCTTTTAAATGCATTTTAGCTGAATTATTTGTAATGAGACGATATAATAAACGCTAATAATATTTTTGAAAAACAATAAACCGCCATAAAATTAAATTTATCCAAATTTAAATATTTTCAAACATTCTATAAGGAACCTACAAGAAATAATTTTGAATAGTCAATGATCAATATTTTAAATTTTATGTAATTGTAATTATTGTAGCAGTAATAGACAAAAAGGAGGACTTGATTTCCCCTCCATCCCCACATGCGTACTACCGCCCCTACTACTCTCCTCCGCTCGAGCTAGATGCGTATAGTTCGGGCGAAAATCCGTGAGGCGGCAGTAGCTTACGTCTGAATGTAACACGGCACGCTTCGCCCCATGCTCATCGGCAATCTCTCTACTAATCTCTGCTTATAACTAAGGAGCGTTCTTACGTGACTCAGTGATTGGCGATCTGGAGCTTCTAGATAGAAGTTGCATTACTCCACTCTCAAAAATTTGAGTGCATTAAAACTGTACATCTTAGTCATTTAATTTAATAATATTTTGTAAATGTGAGATAATACATCATCGCTCCCTACGAAGAGTAGTACATTTGGTTATTTGCCGCGAAAACTAGCTCTTTGCAGTTTGAAAAATACTTATGATAATATAATAATTTTTGTACTATCTGACTCTTTGAATGTGAATATTACTATGTACTACATTGGCGTTCGTAAATATCATCTATTGTTAAAGCATAAAGCCCCGAAACCACTAGTGTTTTTGTAAACTGTGCTAGTCTTCCCGGCAAGGACGCGAAACGTGCTAGTCTTTGCAGCAGAGACGCGAAACGTGCTAGTCTTCGTAGTCAGCGAAGATATTATATGCTCGATTGTGAGAAAACATGAAACACTCTGCACAAATATTACTATAAAAAGAACGATTTGCTGAGTTACCAATACAAATTTATATAAATGTGAAGCATTTTGAAAAATCATGAAAATTTGTAAAAATTATAACAGGTTTCATGTTAGTGATGCTCCAAATTTGAATGTAAAATTTTTAATTTCTACATTATTTTACATTCCAACACAATTACTCAAAGTTTTTCAAATTTATCATTTCCACAACATTTTTATTGCATTGAACAATAAACAATTAAAGATTATTAAAATCTTCTACTAATATTATATGTTGAGAACCATTAAATTAATCTAGATTTAAAACGTCAACAATACATCATGATCCAGCGAATTTCAGAAAATATAAAGAGCATTGCAAATATAAAGACCCACTGCGATTATGCAAAATGATTGAATTATACGTCCAGATTTTATTACTCGCAAGTAGTAATAAGAATTTGTAATGGTTAGTATATGTATAAGACCATTCAAGTTATGCAACGTTGCAAACGCCGCAGCCGCGTCGATTCAAGGAATCTCGTTCGATGCGGCCAAGCCCTGAGTGAGCGGAATAAACAAGCGAGTCGACGTGTTCTTGTCGGCGCCGGCTTTTCCTTAAGTTCGGGGAACGGGCTAGCTAACCGTCATCGTCGGCGCGAGAGTGAACATCGTTGGCGCGAGAGCGAGCCTCGTCGGCGAGCGCGCTGATAGGTCCTCCGCATGTCGCTAGCCAATCAGCGGGCGCCGATGCGCGGCTTACTATCCGCGCGGACTGGCAGCCAATCGGAAGCCAGCAAGAAGCGCGGGGTCGACGAGCACGAGAAGAGAGTGAGCGCGAGAACGAGCGGGAAATCCGCGAGTTCTCTCCCGACTGTCGACGGAGCACGTCGACGTTTGCGAGAGTTTCATGCGTCCTCCTCTGCTTGTCGACCCGAGGTCGACGACTAGAGGAGATTGGAAGAGTCTCCCAAGAGTGTGCGAGCGTGCGCGAGTGTGTTTCAGGTGCAGCGCGTTGGCACTAGAAAGTGGTAACGCCCGTCGAGCCAGCGACCATCCCGACGAGAGGAAGGAAGCCAGCCAGTCCGCCACCATCATCCAGAGGACCAGAGCAGCCAGCAACATCATCGTGGGAGAGCTGAAGCCGCCAGCTGCCACCAGGTCCGGGAGGAGTCCAGGAGGCAACGACGGGAGCACCGACGGACGTCCACCGGAAGCCTCGAGAGAAGAGAGCGAATAAGCAAGACAGAGAGAGAAAGAGAAAGAGAGAGAGAGAGAGAGAGAGAGATTTTAGATTTAATTGTTTTTATTGCTGTATATTGTGTTGTACATATACAATTATATAGTATATTATAAGAAGAGTAAGAAAATTTTGTGTAATGGTGTTTTGTGTAAGGGTGCTAGTGTGTGTGAAGAGTGTGAAATGGGATGAAGTGAAACGAGATGAGAGTGAATGTGTGTATGTTTGAGTGATGTTTATGTATTTTCAAGATTAAGGAAATAGTTTTTAGCTGCTATTTTAAAGTGTGATATGGATAGTTGCGAAGTTGAGATGGGAGGCTATTCCAGAGGTAGGAGGCGCTGATAAAAAATGAATTCTTCAGCGTCTCCGTTTTGAAGGTCGGGATGTCCAGTGCAGTCACCGCACCCCTCACAGGCCTGAGCGCGACGTGGAAATCAAAGTAGGCTAATAGATAAGTAGGTATTGAGGTGTTGAAAATTTTTCTTAGAAAATAGGCCATGAAGTGTTTCCTACGTCCAGCGGTGGTAAGCCATTGCAGCTCACGCCTGTAAGGCGAGAATTGCTCGTCCCTCCTTACACCGTAGATATAACTTATCCCCGTATTGACAAGCCTCTGCAGTTTTAAGTCAAGTTCCTGGGTCAGGTCACAGTAAGCAAGTGAGCAATAGTCGATGAGAGGAAACAGAAGTGCTTGCACTAAATGTTTGCGCAATCTGAGGGTAGTGCTTTTCCGAAAAAAATAGAGCCGATACATTAAATATTGAGCACGTTTACAAATTTTTGTAACGTGCTCTTTCCACGTAAGTTTGGAGTCAAGCACCAGCCCCAGGTTGCACACCGATGATTCAAAGTTGACCTGGGCTCCCCCTATGTTTATATAGGTGTTAGCAGTAGAAGGTAGAGCGTTGATATAGTAGGGGGAACCCAGGACGATAGCCTTAGTTTTAGTTACATTCAGTTTAAGACTATTCAGCGCAGCCCAGCACATTATCCTCTCGGCGTTAGCACTCATCCTGACAGAACAGGAGTCGAGTTCCTCAAGGTGGCATTGGCTGTAGATCTGCAGGTCATCCGCGTAGATTAGATGGGACACATCTGAATCAAGGCAAAAACCAATATCATTGATGTACAACGAGAACAGCAAGGGACCTAAAACTGACCCCTGTGGGACACCGGTGTTTAGTGGTAGAAAGGTAGAGATCTCATTGTTGTCGCCAATGACGGCCTGTTCTCTTCCCGAGAGGTAAGATGCAAGCCAGTGGATAACCTGCTTGGAGAAGCCGAAGAAGGATAGCTTTCCGAGTAGCCTGACGTGACACACCGTATCAAACGCTTTGCTAAAATTAAATAGAAGTAGAAGAGTGACCTTCTTCCTGTCTATCCCAAGCCTGACATCATCAGTCAGCTTAATTTAGCCGGACTGCGTGCTGTGGCCAGTGCGAAAACCAGTTTGGAAATTGTCAAGATAAAGTCTTGTTTCAAGGTATTCGGAGATTTGATTGTGCACCAGCCACTCCAGCGCCTTGGATAGGAAACAAAGTAGAGAGATCGGACGGTAGTTTGTTACAGCTGTTGGAGTGTTTATCTTGTTTAATGCTCTTACGAGCGATGATTTCCAGGCAGAAGGAAAGCATGCCTCGCTCAAAGACAGGTTGAAAATTTGACAGAGTAAAGAAGCGGGTATTGGCAATGCTTTAGAAATTACAACCTGTGGAATGCCATCGCTTCTCCTGGCCTGGGTATTGAAGCGTGATACTGCAGCAAACACGTCCGACTCTGTAATAGCCCTGAAGATGAAGTGTTCAGGGAGGTCTAGACTCTCGAGGGTACGCAGATACTCCTCAACAGATGGAGCTTGAGGATTATTTGAGATGGAACTAAAGTGTTTGTTGAGAGCATCTGGAGAGAACCGAGCAGGTGGAGAAGATTTAGAGGTAGTAATATCATGATTCTCAAGCTCTCTCCATATCTCTGCAGCGTCGGTCAGAGTAGACAAGCGTGAATAATAGTAATTCAGTCTGGTCTCCTCGACCCGTCTATGAGCGTCGTCCCTTGCGATTCTATAAAAGTATAGATCCCAAGGTAGACGACTTCTGCGAAAGCGCCTGTAGAGTCTATTCATTTCAGTTAAAAGGTCACGAAGAGCCGTGGTGAACCGCGGGTGACGCTTACGTCCAGGTGTTACAGTCTTTAATGGGGCGAGATGATTTATGGCTTTCGTGATGTTGTCGTTAAGGATGGTAATGCATTCGTCAAGTGATGGCGTGTTGAATGATGACCAGTCACATGCACTAAGGAAGTACCTTAGCTTCTCAGCGCAGATTCCTTTGTAGTTTCTGTAAGTGTATGTAGCAGGTACGTGGCGTGGAATCTGTACGTCGAGTGTGGCTGTGATAAGGTCATGTCCGTTGATGAAAGGAGTGTCAGTCTTCCAATATGAGAGCAGGCGATCCTGCTCACCGATTAAGCATAGGTCGAGCCTGGGGTCAGAGTCCTGTCTGTGATGGGTTGCACCATATGGCACAGAAGTAAGGGAGTTCTCGTCGATGAAAGCCTTGATGAAGTTGGCGTCTTCAGACGAGGAAAGCTGGTCTGCATTAATATCACCCATGATGACCTTCGTGTGTTGCTAGTTGCTCAATGAAATTAGATCCCTGGATAAAGGTATAATGAGGAGGGCGATACACAACCTCCACGAAGATGGGCGATATTCCCTTAGCTGTGATTTCGCAGAAAAGATACTCCGGCTTACCTGGTTTGCCCGACCATTCACCATCAGATGACGAGATAATACTAGCTGTCAATGAGTGATGAATGTAGAGAGCCACACCTCTACCGTTCCTGTTTCTGTCCCGTCTGTACAGAGTGTAGTCATCCAGTGAATGGATGGACGATATCTTGTCGCTTAGTCAGGTCTCCGTTACAGCCACTACGTGGAAGGTAGAACAAGTGGACAAGAAGAACCTGATCATCTCAATGTGATCCATAAGGGAATTCGCATTGAAATGACAGACCCTTAGGCCCTGACAGAGACGCTTTAGAAGTAGATGTCTATGAGTTTGATGTTTTAGACGGTGGCTTTAGTGGAATGATGTGTGAGTGTTTTAACGTGTAGTGTCCGTATTGGCTGTTGACGGTGTACGGGCTAAAAAAGCTTCTAGATCAGCATCTGTAGTGATGACGGTGGCCCGATCGTTGTCCTCGCCAGAACGGATGAAAATTCTCCCGCCCCTCACGTAAGAGTGGCATCCCCTTCTCTTCTTTGCCTCCAGCCTGGCCTTGACTCGCAGCTTGTGGATGTCTGGAGGAAGCAGCTCATTGATGTTGATGAGTCCCTGGTGGCCTAGGTAGAGAGCCCTCGCTTCCTCCAGTAGTGCAACATCCAGTTCACTAGTGTGAAGCTTGCGCTTCCTGGCTTTGGCCACTATGATGGAGCGGGCCAGCGCACTGGAAGAAAGAGTGACAGCTAGAGGTGGGAATCTGCTGTCACCTTGCGCATTGTTGTTGGTTGTGTCCAGTCTCCCCATTATCCTAACGGCTGCCACGTCCCGCTTCAGGACTGTGGGATCCAGTGCAGCCAGTACAGAGAAAGCCAGGTGTTGCAGTGACGTCTCCCGGGTATAGGCCAGGCCGGTGATCAACACCACGTTGTTTCCAGAGTGCTCCTGCTTCCTCCTGATCTCAGCCAGCTCGCTGCGGAGGTTGTTGATCTCCTCGGAGGCCGGAGCAATGCTATTGTTCCGCTGCTCTGCGGAGCTCCTTGACGACAGCTCTTGGTATTGTGCCTGCAGCTCAGAGATGGAGGACTCGCTCGACATTTTGGACCCTCCTGATGTCGTCCAGTGCCGCAAAAATGTCCTTGAGGGACCCCTCGATGGACGTCGCCTGTGTTCTCGCAGGCGACTGGGCTCTGGAGCTGGCAAGAGACGAGGGCGCAGACTTATTCTTCTTGGGCACACCTATTAGAGGCGTGCCCTTGGCGGATGTGCTTGCCGTTGCTGCTGTCGCTGCCGCTGATTTTGCCCTCGTCTGCGTGATCTTGGGCGTGACGACGACGTATGCCCCTGCACAGTCGGCACAGGCAAGTGTGGCAGCATTTCCCACCATTATGGACCGTAGAGCGACGCACATGGTGTGGAAATGCTCGCTGCACAACTCACACGTCTTCATTTTTCCCCTGTCCGTTTTATTGCAGTGAGCACACGTGACGGGCGTTTCGGCATATTTCCCACCAATTCTGCTCATTGTAGACGATAATAGTAGTTGTTAGGTTATCGACTGTGTTACAATGGTAGAGACGTTGATGGTGGTGATCCGTCTGTCCAACAGGTGGCTCCACGTGTATCACTTTGAGGGAAGAGAGACGCCGTGCAGCGAGAAGAGAAGCCGTGCGTGTTTGCAGGTTATGTGTCAGCGACAGATGTTGAAGCCGGTAAAAAGCGTTGTAGGAAGTTGCAGCCTCCAGTGAATATTATATCACAATGAAGGTTGCAGAATAGTGCATGCAACAAACTACAAAAGAATAGACCCGAAGGCAGTGTGCGGCAGTAAGAGTGCAAAGAAAAAATAAGCAAAGCAGAGTAGGACTTTGTGTACTCACGTAAAGTTGGCAGAGAGAGAGTGAGAGAGAGACAGAGAGAGAGAGAGAGAGAGAGAGAGAGGGAGAGAGAGAAAGAGAGAGAGAGAGAGAGAGGGAGAGATTAAAAACGATCAGATTTATAAATGCAGTAATTAGCATCAAAAAGGATAAAAAACGACTAATATATAAAATGGATCAAAACATTTTATGATAATGTATTAATCGTTATTTATACCATTTTAATCGTTATTGTAATAAAAAATAATAGTTGATAATAGTTGAACTGATACAATACATTCTAATACCTAATAAAGCTAAAATTACGTTACACAAACGACTATCAAAAACTATTACGGTTTTTGAAATCGTTGTTGATCTTCGGATATTAGCAGGGTAATAATATACTATAATTTGCATTATTACAATACATATTTTCAGAAAAAAAAACAAGATACGCTCTTGGGAGATACTGAAAGAGGCAGTGTCAGGGAATAATTTTAATTATCTCACGTGATTTATTTTGAGTTTTGCCTGCTGACACTAACGATTTTGAAGGAAAATCTAGTTGGGATTTCGTGTCCCGGCGACCAAATAAGACCTTTCCTTTGGTTTATTGGTAGTTATGAAAAATAATCGAAAGACCTACCTGTAATTCTTAGTAGAGGGAATGCGCGGGGTATAGGACTTATTTGAAAAATGATTTGCTAAATCCTTGTGGGGACCAAATATTGTTTATTTAAGCAGCTTAGTTTTCGTCAATACAATTTCCAAATGTGTGTAAAAATCTCTCAAATTTTATTTAAATTCATCACACAAATTATATTTCTCAATACTATTGAATTAAACTAAAAACCTTGGAAATCTAAATGAATGTTTAAGCAACTATCGGACTTCTTCATAAATGAACTACTTTTGTAATCTGACAAAATCTTCTGAAACGAATCTACTGAATGTCTGAATAAATCTCTACTAAGACTCTGAATAAATCTAAACTGAAAAATCTCTGTTGTCCGGCGGCTACAAAGTCCGATCACGAAGTGAGGGAGCAGTGTGGCTTTGAGGCGCTCGGAAGTAGTTCCGGACCTTCCAAGCCGCCGCCAGCTTAACTTCCCCTCAGCTGCGTTACAGCGTCAGAGCTCATTGCATTCATAAGGCCTTATGGGGCCTGGCAACTAGTTGCGCTCCGAAACTGCAACGCAGCTCAGCACGTGTGCCTCTAGCCGTTGTCGGGAAAGTTGTTTAGGTCAGCGAGATTCTTAGCCACTTGGTACTTTTGTGGCCTTGAGTCTCGCTATATCCTTGTACGTGTAGAACTTTTTTGAAGCCACATTTCAAATTATTATTTCAAATGTGTATTTAAGGGCAGTATAGAATCATAAAATTTGAAAAACGTACTTTATTATAATTATTGTGATTAATCAACTAACCATTAATTATTTTTATATAATTTAAAATTATGTGAATGCAGTATATAAAAGCATAGTGTTTCGTTTAAAGCAATATATCTAATACGTAGTTATCATATCTTGCACTGATAATGTAGTTTCGTTTATTCATTACAATTACATTTTTTACAGTTATGGTGCACCAGGTTCTCAGCTAGTTACAGATGTGTTCAAAATTGATTGGAATGTATATTTGTCTAGCAGAAAAAACATAATCATCGCTCAAATAGATGGCCGTGGTAGTGGTGGACAAGGTTATCAGTTATTACATGAGGTCTATAAAAGACTTGGTACAGTTGAAATCACAGATCAATTAGAAGTTACAGAGTAAGTACTCATGTTAATTTAATTATTTTTATATTAAAAGAAATAAGTTGTGACGAGACACGAATCTCACACATAAACATGTGTAAAGGCGGCCGCGATAGACGCGGCATGCGCAGCGAGCGCGCGCGCATCAAACGAAAGGCGAGTCCGCATGACGCAGAGTGAGCGCGCGCTCACCCGCATGTGCGTAAAGGGCGGCGACCGGCGAGCAATTTAGCCGCGACGAGCCAGGCCGCGCGCCTTTATAAGGCGGAATGCGTAGTGCAACGGGCAGTTCTACTTGAGCTCCACTCTGGGTAGTATCGTGCGCACACGTTACTACAAGGAAAGCAAGAGATAGACCTTAGCCGACGAAATCGTTTCGTGAGCCCACGTGACGACTAGTTAGTTGCAACGAAACCCGAAACTCCGGATTGCCGTCGTGAGCACACGAGACAACCTGGAACATCTGAACGATACCGAGTCTCATGTACGTGAGCACATGTGGACAACACCCAGCGCCACCGTAACCTCCAGAGCTGCTCGTCTGTTGAAGGGAGTGAGTAGGGTCTATCCACTACGCACACCCTGCACACTTCGGTCAACCACGCAGCTATTAGACTGATGTGTGAGGTACTACCATCTCACCAAGAATCTATGATCAGATACGCCACCTAAGAACAGGGTACTACCATCCTGCACCGATGACGCAACTGAAAGGGGGATGGGAGAGGGTATGCTATTAAAAAGTTAAACATATTTGTATTTCGTACAGAATCATTCATTTATTCAATCAATAATTATTTGTTAGCACCAGGCAAGTTATCTGTTGCTGTCTTCTTATTCCTGGGGTGGGCCTGCCGTCATAGTGTGGATGCTGATGGTTAGTCCACAAGTAAAATACTCTTACCTAAACGTTGTGACTGTGAAGCTGATTCGAATTTATTTAATCTGATTGATGTTTAGTTAGTATTATCAATTTAATACACAAGGATTTTATTTATATGGATTGTTATGGTTTTATTGGCCCAGAGCACTTCACAGACGTTCAGTTTATAGAGTGAACGGAGATTCGCTATATTCAGCTTAGGATGTTGTCGTTTTACAGTTGTATTTAGTAAGTTAATCTTATTGATTTATTAATTGTAAACTACTTATGATTTATCTTAACAACTTACTATTATTAATATCCTGCTCACTCTAGATGGTTCTAATCACCCTTTGTGGCAGATGCTGACTGTATCATCTACACGCGTTCACGTGGCAATTTAAAATAGGGATGGTCAACTGCTTTTTCTAACGCCGGAGATTTCACTCGACGGACCTTAGCTTGTACTTCTCTCTGTGGTACTCATCTGTATTCAAAGGGATCTCCGATGTATGCTATGCCAAGGGACGGATTTAGCACGCTCCCAAGGTGTTAAACGGATTTAGCACGTTCCAAATACTAACACTAGCAAACACCGCCGCTTCACCTTAGAATCGGTTGTATCCTCCAGTGAGTAAGTCTCTACGCAAAAAGGCACAAAGGATCGAGGCGTACGCATATATATATATATGTATATATATATATATATATATATATATATATATATATATGTCACGTATGGGAGTGCTACTATCAACAATAAGTTTATTCGGAATATTCTCGTCATTATGAATACTGCATAATTTTGCAGTATTATGCTTAATATGAGTTAAATTTAAAAGTGGTCTGCTTTTGTAACATAAATAGATTTTAAATTAATAGGAAGATCAAGGGGCGCGACAGCGCACCGCTGGCAAGAACAAGTACGAAGTACCATTTGTCGACGGCGCAACCCTATATACTTTGGAATTAGGTTTTCCTAACCTTAATAAAATCTTGATTGCATTCAAATCATTACTATTGTATCATCATTACTATGTAGGTATCTACTTGAATATATTAACCTAATCTTTCATGTCTAAAAAGATTCATCCAAAAATAATAAGTTATTAACTTAATATTGCAAGTTAAAAATTTGCTTGATATATTTATTTTCGTTCAGAGTTTCCATCCTCTCCCGATTTTTTTTTGTCTCCTCTGGTTACGTGACTTTCGGTGAGTATTATATTAGGTATTATACATCAGTGGTAACAGTAGTTCATCTACTTTAACGACATTCGTTTGCTACTCAGCGACTCACATGATTATATGCATATAATAATGCTATCAAAAGTAAAAACCTTGGCAAGAAAAATACTAATAAACATAGTGAAATCTTTAAATATTAAAATATCAAGTAAATGTTTTTTGTTATACGCAATAAGATATAAAATTAAAGTTAAAATTAGTTTCCCCAAAAAAAGATATTTTAAAGCGTATAGCAAAAAACATTTACTTGATATCTTATCATTTAGAGATTTCACTACGTTCATTAGTCTTTTTCTTGACAAGGTTTGTACTTTTGATAAAAGGTTTTTTGGGAGATACACGTTACATTGTGTTATGTTTTATAAACAGAAATATTCTAAGTATGTTTCGACTCAAGGTGGAAAGATGCTTTTTAGTCGAGACGACGCGCTTAAGTTACGCTTGAGTTATAGTGACTTCGTATAGCCCGCGAATAGCCTTATATAGACAATATGAGGAAGTGGAATCACGCCGTCTGCGGATCCAAAAAAGAGAAAGAAGAATGACGTACTTACAAACACGCAGAGATTTTTTAGATTTGTTAGATTTAGATTTATTTATTTTGCTGTACAATGTGTTGTACAAAATTTTATAATAAAGAAGAATTTTATAATAAAGAATTATGATGTTGAGTGTGAAGAGACTGTGGAGATAGTAAGCTATGTGTTTTCAAGGGTAAAAAAGTAGTGTCTGGCTTGTTTCTTGAAATGTATAATGGATCTATTGTCGCGGAGCTGTGAAGGTAGTGTATTCCATAAGTATGAGGTGCTTATGTGGAATGAGTTTCTAAGCGTCTTTGTAGCGAAGATTGGGATGTCCAGAGGTGTCACCTCACCCCTGACAGGACGAAGTGCGACGTGAAAGTCAAAATAGGCAGCGATGTATGCTGGCACAGCTGTGTTAAAAAGTTTTCTTAAAAAGCAAGCTATGAAGTACTCCCTACTTCCGGCGGTGGTAAGCCACTGCAACTCACGTCTGTAAGGGGTGCTGTGCTAGTCCCTTCTTACACCATAGATCTAACGGATTCCCGTGTTCATCAATCTCTGAGAACGAGGAGGGGGCAAGAGGGAAAGAGTGAGAGATTAGATTAGGTTACATTAGATAAGTTTCATTATTGTACATTATGTTGTACATATTTGCGTAAAGCATATAAGAGATAGTATAAGTTTTGTGTAAGTAGTTCTATAAGTCTGTAGGATAAGAAGAAGTGTAATGGAATGAAATGAAAATGAGATGTGAGAGTGTTCGTGTTTGCGTTTAGTTTATGTGTTTTCCAATTTAAAAAGATATTGTTAATATGCTTGTTTAAAGTGCGATGTGAATAGTGTGTTGCGAGTGTGTTCCAGAGATAGGAAGCGTTGATGAAAAATGAATTCTTAAGCGTCTCCGTCTTGAAGGACTAGTAAGTTTCGAGTCGAGCACCAACCCCAGATTGCGGACAGATGATTCATAGTCGACCCGGGCTCCCCCAATATTCATAAAGGTGTTAGCAACAGTAGGTAAAGCATATATGTAGAAGAGAGAACCCAGGGCGATTGCCTTAGGTATAAGGACATTCAGTTAAAGTCGATTTTGTACAACCCAGCCCATTATCCTTTTGACGTTAGCACTTATCCTGACAGAACAAGAATAGAGCTCTTCAAGGTGGCATTGGCTGTAGATCTGCAGGTCATCCGCGTAGATTAGATGGGACACATCTGAATCTAGACAGAAACCAATATAATTGATGTATAACGTGAACAACAGAGGGCCAAAACTAACTCCTGTGGTACACCTGTGTTTAATAGCAAATAGGTGGAGAGTTTGTTGTTATCACCAATGACGGCCTAGGATAACCTCCTTAGAAAAGCCGAAAGAGGATAGCTTTCCGAATAGCCTGACGTGTGACACACAGTATCAAAAGCCTTGCTAAAATCAAATAGAAGTAGCAGAGTGATCTTCTTCCTATCTGTCGCAAGCCTGAAATCATCAGTCAGCTTAATCAGGCCAGATTGAGTGCTTTGGCCAGTGCGGAAGCCTGTTTGGAAGTTGTCGAAGTAAAGTCTTGTTTCAAGATTCTTACATTAGAGATTTGCTTGTGCATCAGCCACTCTAGCGCCTTAGACAGAAAACAGAGTAGAGAGATCGGACAATAGTCAGTCAAAACTGTTGGAGAGCTAACTTTGTTTAGTTCTCGTACGAGTGACAATTTTCAGGTAGAGGGAAAGCGTGCCTTGCTCAGAGACAGGTTGAAGATTTGACATAGTAGGTCAATATCCAGTTCACTAGTGTGAGGCTTGCGTTTCCTTGCCTTGGCCATGATGATTAAACGGGCTCGTGCACTGGATGAGAGAGTGACAGCTAAAGGTGGGAATCCGCTGTCACCTTGCGCGTTGGTGGTTGTTGCGTCAAGTTGGACCGTGGAATCCAGTGCAACCAGGACGGTGAAAGCCAGGAGTTGTAGCGAGGTTTCCTGTGAGTAGGCCAGGCCAGAGAGTACCACTACATTGTTCGATGAACACTCCTGCCTCCTCTTAACCTTAGCCAGCTCGCTACGAAGACTGTTTATTTTCTCCGCGGCAAGAGCAATGCTGTTGTTATGTTGTGCAGCGGGGCTGCTTAATGACAACTCTTGATTTCGTGCCTGCAGCTCAGCGATGGAAGACTCGACGTTGTTCAGTCGAGTCTTGAGCGCAGGCAAGTCGCCAATGACTGAGACGTTTTTCTAGTGGGCCAAGCCTCTTTTCAATCCGCAAGACCCTTTCAGACATGGTGTTTTGTGTCTGAAGGGTCTCGTTCTGGACTTTTCGAATATCCTCCATCGCCACGAAGATGTCCTTCAAGGACGTCTGGACAGACGTCGCCTATGCTGCAGATATCCGCGCAGGTGATTAGGTTGTGGAGCCAGCGAGCGATGCGGGTGCTAACTTATTCTTCTTGGGCACAACCGTACTGGGCGTGCCCTTGGCAGATGTTGTTGCCTCTGCTGCTGCTGCCTTTGCTCTCCTTGCTGTCTGCGCTGTCTTAGGCGTGCTGGTGGAGTATCCATCAGCCAAGTAGCACAGGCGAGTGTGGCAATATTCCTCACAATTATATATCTGAAAGATACACATATGGTGTAGAACTGCCGGTCGCACAACTCACATGATCTCATTTTCCCTCTTGATATTTTCTTGCAGTCAGCACACATGACGAGCGGTTCCATTTTTCTCACTATTCCCGCTCATTTTCAAAGTTAGTTGTCTCTCTGTCTACAACTTACTGGCAGTTAATAACGTAGCGAGCTTTGGATGATAGTAGTGAATGGTAAGTTACCGACAGAGCTATGGATGGAGCAATGGAGCTATGCAAAGCTCTATACTAGAGACTTGGTACTCTCGAATCCAGATGTGTTCGAAGACTTTAGAATCAAGTGCATTGATACCTATCAGCTAGAATCTGCACACTAGTATACTACTCCAGGTCTCACCAGGGATGCTATGTTTAAATTTACTGGTATCAAGCTCCAGCTTTGGTGGTATAAGCCAGTGCTGCAACAGATATGCCAAGGCCAACAATCACTATCTGGAATCAGGGTACAACCGGGATAAAGAGTTAAAGTACCTGATGTACTATGACGTCAACAACTTGTACGGATAGTAAGAAGTAATAGTACCTTTTAACTTGAATAAATTAATTAATTAATAATGAAATACAGATAAATCATTTATTTTTAGAGCAATGACTCAATCCTTGCCCTGAATGGTTTTAACTTGGTTAAAGACCTTAGTAATGACTTCTTTAACGTGTCTAATCGGTTATATCCTGAAAGTAGACCTCGAGTATCCGGAAACTCTACATGACACTCACAAGGATATACCATTATGTCCGGAGAATGTCGCACCTTCAGGCTTGAAGCAGACAAAGTTTCTTACAACATTGAACAACGAGGAGCGGTATATTCAACATCATAGAGCACTCAAAAAAGTGCATTAGACCTGATAGCACGTCCTCGTCATCCTCTCTAATCAGGATGACTATGTCGTGTACATATGCCTATGCGTCTATACCGGCCTCGTTCAGGATACGGCGCAGGCTGTCCACTACCAGGCACCATAGTGTTGATGACAGCACTCCTCCTTGTGAGTATCCCGTTCTAACCATTAATTTGTTAGAGTACGAACTCCAGGTTACAACTATGGTCCTAGATCTCATTATAAAGATAATTCACCTGGTGACAGTTGCCGGTACTGCGTGGTTCTCCATGCTTGCCAAAATCGTGTGATTGAAGGCCCCCTGGATGTCCAGAAAAGCCACTGATACCAGATCCCTGTTATTCATGCCCTTTTAAATAAAACTAACGATGTACACAAGCGCTGTGTCCACCGACTTCCCTGTCTGGTAGGCATGATGCTTGCTGTGCAGCAGCGCATCCACCGGTGATGACTCTTTAAT
Source organism: Trichomalopsis sarcophagae (assembly GCA_024372645.1). Classification (NCBI taxonomy): domain Eukaryota; kingdom Metazoa; phylum Arthropoda; class Insecta; order Hymenoptera; family Pteromalidae; genus Trichomalopsis; species Trichomalopsis sarcophagae. The sequence continues at coordinate 101,480 of QLSS01000291.1, read as the reverse complement.
GTATCTGTCAACCAGCTTTTTCAGAGTTTTAAGTAAAAACGAGGTCATGTTGATTGTTCTAAAGTCCCTTGCGACCGTGTGTTGTGTCTTCCCTAGTTTTGGCAGGAAAGCGAGCCTCGCTTAACCCATTCTTTTGGCATATATCCTAGTGCCAGACAAGCTTGATATAGTTTTTCTAAGGCTGGGACTAATATGTCTATGCCCTTAAACGTTTCTATAGCCCACCTGATCCTTGCCTTGTTTGTTACCCGTTTCGCCAAGTTCTAGTCCTCTTCGCGGGCCGACAGTTCTACGGCCTCTGACCCCTCCCCTTCTCTGAAGTCTGAATGGTGGGTTTCCATTAAGCCCTCCAGGACCTGCCCAGCTACTTGTTACTAGCCTGATCGAGTCATTCAGTGGATTCCTCGGGTGCAGCAGGACACTGCACAGCCTTATTAGTAATTATCTTGGGAGTTGTTCCTTGCTTCATTACGATTAAATATAATAAACTTGACTATGTTTGATTGATCTCAGTTCTTTTCTATCTGTAATTTCATTGCGAAATATATCAAACTCGCCTAAACTTTTACTTTTCTAAAAGTTAATTTTTTTAGAGATTTCAATCCTTTTTGGTAAATTTTTTTGAGTATTTCATATTCATCGTCGTAAAAATAAAATATATGCATCTTTAGAACCTTTCAATCACAGCTTTTTTGTAACATTTTTATCACTAACATGAAATCACGGATTGTTCTGATATACACCACTCTTGAATTATTTCTACACCTAGACACCAAAACCACGGTGCGCTCCACCTAGACTTCGTCTTCGCCACCCTGTACACCTAGACACCGCCCTTGAATGATTTTTATATCTAGACACTAAAAACCACGAAGCGCACCACCTGGACCTCGTCATCAGCCACCTTGTACACCTAGACACCGCCCTTGAATGATTTTTACACCTAGACTCCAAAAACCACGGAGCGCACCACCTAGACCTCGTCATCGACCACCCTGTACACCTGGACAACGAGTTCAAATGATTTTTACACCTAGACACCAAAAAACCACGGAGCACGCCATCTATACCTCGTCATCGGCCACCCTGTACACCTAGACACCGCCCTCGTATGATTTATTTACTTAGACACCAAAAACTATGGAGCGCACCACATAGACGTTGTCATCAGCCACCATGTACACCTAGACCCCGTACTTGAATGATTTTTACACCTAGACGCTGAAAACAACCTGAACCTTCACATCCTGGCAAACTCTTAATTCTAAATATCGTAATATTTGATTATATTTTCTTGAAAAAAAATTCCCAAACAAAATAAGCAGCCTTTTCACTAATATTTTTGTTGGAAATCATAGTTTAGCTCAGAAAACATTCTAATGAGCTAAAAAACCTGACCAACAGTAATGATAAGTATTTTTTTTTTTTTTTTTGGATAATGAAAAATTCGAACACGAATATAGAAGTAAATAGTGTCAGGGGCGCCGCGGCTTCGTCTGCTTCTCAAACTCGCCTTCGTGATTTATCATGTTTCTAATTAGCGCGATTTCTCACGTGATAAAACATGTAACAAATCAGGTCAGAAATCACTTTTACATATAATTATAGTATTTGTTTGATCGTGTGATAAATTACGTGATTTTTCTCAACAGGGGTAGCACTTAGCATGGAGTAACGAGCCCACATTGACACAATGTTGACGGAGCTAAGTTCTTTGATAGTTGATCTGCATAGACTTAAATGATTCCTTAAATTAAAGAAGTATTTTTTTTCTTAAAGCCAATTTTCGAATTCTACGTACACTCCTATGTGATGACGTTTTGATTTCTCAGGCAGAGATTAAGACTAATACTATTTACTTTTTCAATCACTACCGGTACTGAATCGTCGTAAGCTTCCTCCGAATGACTTTATAAACTCATCTTTTCAGTGATTTAACAAAAACTAATAATAACAGAGGTCAGAATTTGAAGTCTTATCGATACTCGAAGTCTTAGCGATAAAATCACGTAATGTCATGATAACTCTAGATATCTAAACATCGACGATCGACTCCGAGTCTGCAAAACAATAGTCAATCTTGTTAAACAAAGAGCAACATAGCGTATTTGTTTCGCGCACAGTTGAAATACTGCATTTTTTTGCACACGGAAAACAAGCATAAAAAACCTTGTTTAATGAACGGTGTGTCAAAAATATACATGCACACACATGACGTTTGTGCTCATTACTTGTATGAAAAAAAAATGTGGCTGTCTGGGTGACAGCCGATAAAAGTGAATACTTAAATAGATGGTGTGGAATTTTGGACTAGTCTTCGCAGTGGGACTGCGAATGTACTTCGACGCAAGAGTTCAAAATATAATGTATACTATAGTCTTCGCTGCAAAACAGAAATGAATTAGTCTTCGACACAAATTCAAATGCGTCTTCGTTGAGTGCAAAGTAGTAATCTACAAGGGTAAATTTAATTGCGACTTTTTTGATAAATTTTGATTGAATGATTTTGATGCGTAAATCGCCACCATTATCTTATTTTTCCAACTTAATCGCAACTTTGAGAAAGAGTTATTCCTTGTTGAAGTAATCATTGATCAATTAGTAAATTTAGGATAAGAAAAAAATAACAAAAATAAAGAAAATATAATTAGAATAATAGTATTCTGTATTATATTTTATGACACAACGTGCGTAATTCGAGATTTAGAGAGTGCATTTTTGCACGAGCGTACAAAAAAACGAGGTTTACGTCAGGGCGTGTCATACAGTGATAATGTTTGCTGCAATAAGTCAATAATGTTTACTTTCAAACGTTTTGCGCACATTAAAAAAGTCACGTCGTCTACATGACGCAAAAAAATTGAAGCGCCATGAAAAGGTACCGCTATATTAGAGCGTCTGAAATCCAAGAAAACATGATAACCGCTTACAGCTTGTGTAAATAAGTGCGGCTGATATGTAAAGGAAGAGCTGAGCTATGCTAGCAAGATAATATACGCGGCAAATAGTGCGTGGTTGGGAGAAAGAGCTGCCGCTGCTTTCGTGACGATCGGTCTGTCGTGACACAGTGACCGTCGACGCTCGTCGATTTACTTCCTAGTAAAATGTGTACCCGGCAAGCCTGTAAAAGTATTCACTTCAAAAACCGCTGTTAATTCATTGGCACGTAGCTTCCTCCAACTAAATTCGTAGTTCCAATAAATAAAATATTGTTTGAATATACAGTATGTTAATACTTTTATTATTGTTTTCAAATAAATAATTCACACACGCAAGAAAGCTAAAACCCAAGTCGAGACGCACAAGGGCAATCGTATGCTCTGCTGTCGCATATATTTTAACAGCGAGGAATAAGCTCAGTGCTCTCTATATCTATAGATATAGTAGCTGATGTTAAATTCGTCGTTGATTCTTGTTATTCCTCTCAATCCTTCGTTCCTGTATACATACATCTAGCTCTTTATTCACAACTCGCCGGGGATAAAGTACTAACTTTATGCTGGGGTGGAAATGTCTTTGGAAATGTCTTTCATTAGGTCTGAAGAAGCATGTTAAAGTTACATTTTAAGCTCGGGTAGAGTAAAGAAGATAGTCCGGATATTTCACCAAGCCGTGGCAAGTGAATGAAAAGACTTATTTATATAATAAAATTTCATGAATTTTGGTCACTGATTTTGAATGGTATATAGATAATATTTTTTAGTAGAAATAGTGTTTATTGTAAATATTTTCAGTAGATAGTTTTTGTTTTTTTAATTTACGTAAAAAAAAAAACAAAATTTTATCAGACGAACATTTAGTTTTTTTTTGCAGGATTTAACCTAAGCTGGAAAATTGTTATTTTCTATAATATTGGATCTGATATATTTTTTATAATAATAAACTAACTGAATTAAGAAAAAAAAGAATCAAAAATTTTACCTATTGATGGTACTGACCAGAACGAGGGATATAAAAGAAGTTTATCATACAAGAGCAGATGGGTGGGAAAAAATTCGCAAAATTCACAAGAAAGGGACTTCAACGACGTGCAACGACAATCCTTAAAGAAGAAGAAAAAGTTTTGAGATAAATGGTATTTACATTTCAGCTCTTCACTTGAGAACCACTTGAAGAAATCGTTCAAAATGTTAGCAGCAGACAGCTTTTTTATAATAAATTACAAAAAAAAATTTTGAAGCATTTGACTACATTGTTTTAGAGATATAAGGAATCAAAAAATGTTCAAAAAAAAAAAATTGAAACCTTTTACGAACCACAGGGGTTTGAAAGCTGTGCAATAAACTTAGCTAAAACACATAAAATATCTACTTTTTCGCAAAATCTCAAGTGCAATAAGAACTTTTTTCGTCCTTAATCAAGGCACAAAGAAACTGATTTTTTTCAGTTTTCGATTTATTACTGAAAAAATAAGTTGTCAAATCACTTTTAATTGTAATGGGATATAGTTTGACACGTAGCCCATCGATATGATTTTTTTAGTGAGGTTATGATGTTTTGTTTCAGAAATATGAATTTAAAAAAAAATCACCTTTTTCATTTTATCTGTCCAACAATGCGGCCAATCCCGAGGACCAAACGAGAAAAAGGAGGTAATTTGATTTTCTTTCAAATACATTCTAACTAAATTGTTAATTAAAACACTACCTTAAGTGGGTCAAGCTCACAGACCTTACTGACCTCAGGAGAAAAACGAGAGGAAGCGCCAAGGAAGAGGAAGAAACGGTCTCCTACACAGAACGAGACCAATAAGAAAAGAAAAGAAGAGGACAAGACGCCAAAGCATGGCCAGAGTGCGCCACTAGCGACGACTTCCAGCACTAGTCAGTCCAAAAAAAAAAAAACATTTACACACACATATACATCCATACAGACATCAGTATCAAGTGGCGCGGTAGCGCCACGAAGGCGAGTTTGAGAAGCCTGCGGCGACTGCAACACTATTTACTTCCATATTGGGTTCTCGAATTTTGAATTTAATAATAACAAATATTTACATTATTGTATGTGAATTTTTTTGGCGTATAATTATATTTGTATGATTAAACTATGATTTCTAATCGTTATATGGCAAAAAAGCAACTTTTTTTACAATAAGCGAGTATGTCTCATCAAAAATGCTTAACTCCGTTTCGGAATTTTCTTCAGCCCAACAATGTTCAGACCATGAAGTTAGCCGCACACGGCTTGTGTTAAGTGTTTTATGTTATGATCGCTTTTATTACAATATGTGCAGTTTTCCTCTTTTCTAACAATATTTTCTAAATTTTCTAATTTTCCACACTTCCACAATACAGGATGACCATGCATTTTGCAATAATTACACTTTTTTTGGTTATTATGTATATTTTGAAAATTAGTATTTGTAAAATGGAGTAGGACGTCGTGTGCTCGTGGTGGAAAGCGTTGTCACATTCCAACCAATTTTATCTTCAAAAAATGTTACTCTTTCTAGTTTCTTCCTCGTGTCTTCCCCTTCTTCTGATTACTTTGTAAAAGCACGAATTTGATCGACGTGTCGTTTATACTTTTTATCCATGTAACTGATTTCATAATGTAGATCTCCGAGACAAGAATTAATTTGTTCTGGAATCCATTTATCTAATTTTGGATTAGCGAAAAGAAAATAAACATGTTAAATTTTCGGTACGTATTGATAAAGCTTGATGTATCTAAGAAATCTTCTCTTTGGTAGGTTCAGGTCGAACAAGATCTAATCGTGTGCAAATGTTTCGTTTTAAAAATAATAGAGCAGGTGGTTGTCCAGAAGTTGAACGAAGAGCTTTTCTATACTGTCTAAAGAACTCAAGTTTCATTGCAAAGAACCTTGTGTCGTATAAATTTTAAGTAAGGTTCTTTTTTTTGTACCCACGCATTTTTCTGCTTGACTATTTGTCGAAGGGTGATAAGGAGCATTCAATTTGTGATATTTTACTCTAATTATCTTGAGAAATGTTTCAAACTTATCTGAAACGAATTGACGTCCATTATCTAAAACAATGCTAGGTACACCATAAGTAGCGAATAACTAATCGGAATATCGATTGTAGCAGTGCTAGCACTAAAACTCGTGACCTTGACTTCAAGCCATTTTTTATAAGCATCAGTGATAACTAGAAGCATCTTGCCAGCGTAGTCTATATGGATACGTTCCCATGGACCTTTAGGATATTTCCAATGGTGTGTCTTGAGTTTAGGATTAAGATTTAGCAATAAGTTCAATATCTGCATTAATTTCTAGCCAGTAAACAAATGATCGTGCTAAACCTTTTATTTTGACAATGCCCAAATGCGCCGAATGAATGTTGTTTAAAATTGTTTGAAGAAGAGACGATGGAATCATAACTAGATGTTCAAAATCAAGCAATTTGAAGATGGTCCATAAGAAGACTTAGGCGCTTTGTATCAATGACGAGATAGGTCTTGACGAGCTTCAAGTAGTTGAATAATGTTACCTAGGTTAGATTCTTTACTAGTTTCCTTCGCAATCTGCTCTGTTATTGATAATAAATGTGTCAAAAGAATCAAGTTCTGGAATTTCTTAAAATAGCGTCAACCGTTAAAAGAAGTGGAGCACGTAAACAATAATCTGCATTTGCATTGGGTTTAGTTGGCTTGAACTTAATATCGTAATTAAAATAAGCTAAATATATAATACCCTAATTAGCCATTCGAGTAATTTTTCAGGATGCAAAATCTGTGTCAATGGCTTGTGATCAGTAAACAGCGTAAAATGACGAGCGTATAAATAATTAAAAACTTTTTGACAAGCCCATACCATAGCTAAAGCTTTCTTGTCGATTTGAGGATAGCGTTGTTCAGTAGCAGTTAACGTACGGCTCGCATAAGCAATCGACCTTTCGATTTCGTTGCTAAGTTTATGTAATAAAACAGCTCCGAGTTCTACTATGCTTGCATCATTGGCGAGTATGAGAGGCAAGAATGGGTTGTATGGCATCAAAATTTCTGGAGAAATGAGAATATTTTTAAGCATTTTGTATGCTTTATCAGCAGTAGGCGACCACTGAAAAGATGATGTAAGAAGCATGTCCCGAAGTGGTCGAGCTTTTGTAGCTAAGTCAGGAATAAATAAATTGTTGTAAGTAGCTTTACCAATAAACAATTCTAATTCTTGAGGTGTAGAAGGTTTAGGGGCATCACGAATTGCCTTGATGTGAAAATCATATTTATGAATTCCATGTGTTTCTAGTTTATGACCCAAAAATTCTACAAAATTTTTAGCGAAAAAACATTTACGTCAAGTGAGACAAACGCCATGTTCAAAAAGATGGATTAAACACATTTCCAGGATAATCAATTCGAAATTTGGAGCCCATACAATGATGTCGTCGAAAAAATTCTCAACGTTTTTCAGACCTTGTAAGATTTCATTTTATAGACGTTACCAAACTGCGGGAACGTTAGCTGCGCCGTAAAGAGCTCGTGTATGACGAACTAATCCATGTGTAGGAGTATTAAAGGTTAAAGCATGGCTCCTTTTACTTAGTTGAAAATTTTACTAGTTTTTGGAATAGGACATTAATTTATTATTATACGTGGATTCAACGTGGGTTTAGAATTGACAGTTATACCAATATCACCATTTTTTTAATAACAAAGTGTGTAGGCGAAGCCCACTCGGAAAGTTCAACTTTTTCGTAAAATCCAAACGCAAGTTTAACGTTAACTACTTTAGAATATTTTTCGCATAACGCAGATGCTATATCTAGAGCACGAGCAAACACAGGCAAAGTTCCAGATTTAAAATGTACCTTAACTGGAGGTCCAGTACATTTTCCAGCTGTTTCACTGAAAACTGTAGTGTACCTTGTCAAAAGATGATCCAGCTGTGCTTGTTGATCACGATTTTATGAAGGTGGAAGAGTAGAAAGCGCATTAACCTTGATTGAAGAAAAGAGTTCGGTTCCATCAATTTCGTGACTAAATTTTGCGATTCATTCACGACCAAATAAGGAATCGTAAGAGCCTTGAATAACGTACACCGAAAGTTGACGAGATGTAGAACCAAATGAGACATTAACAGAGCAAGTCCCGATGCAGTTGAGGCGATGTTGCGAGTAACTCATGAATTTCTTAGAAGTTGGCTGCAATTGAAAATTAGGTTTGAGGTTACGAAGTGTATCGCTACCAATGAAACCGTATGGTGCACTAGAATCTAATTCCATATTCAATTTATGGCCTTCAATGAGCACTCGGAGTATTTTCTTACAACAAGAATCAATAACGTGGATTTCTTTGACTGCGTTGAATCATTTCCATGTTTTGATTTGTTGTGCAGGCTCTTCAGAACTGTGTATTTGAGAAGTAGTAAGAGAAGATGAAGCTATGCAAACTTTATGACATTTAGAAGTACGAAATGGACACTCACTTGCGTTTGTGATGTTATCTGCATCCATAACAAGCGTACTGACCTTGTTTTTCACCATGATCTTGCTTCCAAAAAGCACTGCGCGATGTTTGTGAAGTATTCTGGTTATGCTTGAAATCCGTCTTGGAATAAGATGGTGCATGTATCTTATTAGAAGTAGAGGTAACCTCATCCGCTCTGCAACGAGTCGACTCTAATGTATGTGCTATTTCGTAAACCTCCTTGAATGTAGTAGGTTTCTTGGCGATTATTTCGTCGTGCATATCACGGTCAGTGAGACCATGTAGAAGCTGCTCAATCAGCATCCTGTCGAAAAATGTGTTGTATTCGCAGAACGTAGCTCTTTGCTTTAATCGTAGTAAGAAATTAGCAATGGATTTATTCTGTAGCTGTACAATTTGTTAGAACTTGACAATTTCTGCACATTTATTTTTCTCGACGTCGAAATGTGTTATTAAATCAGTGCAAATTTATTGTACTTTCTATTGTATCAGGAACAATTTTCTAATGCTGGATTTTCACAAAACAGTGTTTCTAGTTAATCTTGGCCTCTGAGTGTCGTTTTTATTTACTTCTTTTTTATTATCACTCATTTGATAATCTCATTTTCGTTACCTTATATTTATTACGAAATCTTATTCAGCCCGAATCTTTGATTTTCAAATCGCATACAAACAATTCGAACGAAATTTTACTGTGCTACTTATTTTATAATACGTGACCTACTTTCTACGTTTTTGCAAACTATGCAAATTTCAGTTAGTTCGATTACCGCGGCTACACGCTGTGACGAGCGAACGCGAATTTGTATTTTGCGCGTTCGCCCCGGCGCGCGACCATTTTCATGCGTGAGGCTACGTTGCCAAGCGATATTCGGAAAGCGCGCGCGGACTCAGTGCGCGAGACAGATATACCGGTATATCACCCGTAATCCGTCGTATAACTGAGACGAGCAAGAACGGCGACGACCCGAGACCAACAGCTGGAAGATCACCTCCGAGCCACCTCCACTACGAGCATCTGGGGTACCCAAGTACACCGCTGTTTCAGCCGAGAGGGACGCCTCCCGGCCACACAGGATTTTCCCCGTTGGCGGCTAACGGACATACGGCGACCGAGCTAATTATGCGTGTATCAAATACTGTAAGGCTGTCTTATTAGCTATTGCGCGATATACAAACAACTAAATCAGCTGTAGGCGCCGAGGCCAAAGCTCGCTGGCACCGCGTCATCGGCTCGTCTCCAGTACGAACTGCGAGTGCGAACTCGTCCTCTCGTGACGCGTAACTTATTGTACTCTTGAGCTTCGCACGCCGCGCATTTGTACACGAAGTCCACCCGGCTGCATAGCACCTATGCATATCACCTATATCTATCACCAATCTATATCTTTTTTCTCCTGGGATTAGCTTTTTCTTCGGGACTACTTACGCTGGCATATTGAATGCACCTTTTGTTACTCTGATTGCTTTCGTTTCTTATAATATACCCATTTCTTTTAAAGCTTGGATTTGGATTTGTGTGCTAATATATACTGATTTACGTATATTAGCTTTTCAGAAGTTAAGTTGATTTCACGATGTTCTACGTTACATGTTCCTAATTTATCGCCCTTTATCCAAAAAAACATCCGGATATTGATTTATCATTCGCTCGATTTTTTCGTTCTTTATTTTACCTCTGTTTTTTAATTACAATTTCTTTCGCAATATTTCCTTCCGACTCGGTTTACTGGTTTTATTTTCTCGGTTTTTATTTACAATTTCAGTTTTTATACTTAGAATTAATTTCTCATCGATATTAAGTTCTTCTACTACTTGATCCCCTTCTGGTATACACACACACATGCGTATGTGTGTGTGTGTATATATCTTTATTGTATTTCACTATTCGTATTTACAATCTTTGTACATTCGTTTATTTACATACATATTGCTCTAATCTAACCTAGTGTGTCATGTGTGTATTTGTAGGTAGTGTTCCTGTTTACATATGTGTGAGTGTGTTTAAATTCTCCTGCTGCTTCTGTTTTCGTATCTGTTTGTGCATGTGTATGTGTATGCGTGTGTATAAGTCTGTACACGTATGCGTGTGTTTGATTGTTTGTGAGTGTTTTTTCTCTACCCTGCCTTTGTATGTATGTTGATAACATTGATCCATCTTTCTTCTCTCTTCTTTCTCTTCTTTTCTTTATCTTTTCTTTCTCTCCATCCTTGTCTGATACTCTTCGTCTTCCTCATCTGACTCTCCTAACTTTCAAATCTTGTATCGTCCCTCATCTCTCCTTTCTGTTCCTTTTCCTTTTTTAACTATTCTATCTTTCTCGTTGTCCCACTTGTACATCTCTTCTTCTATTTCGGCTACCCAATCTTTTTTGTGTTTCCTCTTCTCTTCTCTTTTTCTCTCTCATAATCAAGGTTCTGGCTCTTCTCTCATCCACTGATAACTATTGTTCCAGCCTTATTTTGCCTCCTTCTTTGATTTCCGCTTTCTTTTCCCATATCGCTTTCAAGTCGTTTTTCCTTTAAAAAATGATTTTCTTTGTGTCTTCCGCTCTCGTATCTTTTATTTCCCACTTTACCCCTTCTATGATGTCGTCTAACGAGTCTTTTATAGAATCTTCTTCCGTCAAATTATTTATGTGTATTATTAAACCTCTTTCCCATACTTTGCACTTGCTCTCTCCTCTCCTATAGCTGTAGCTGGCCGCGTCAGCCTTTTTCTCTCTCAAGATTAGCTCTCTTCCTTTCTCATACCCTCTTCTTACTTTTCTCATCTCCTGCCTTTTCTTTATCGCCTCCACTCTATTTTTCTTACCTTCACAGCCGTCCTTCGTCTCATCTATCTCTTTCGTAAGTTTCTCATCTTTTTCTTTAAAATTTCCACATCCTCTCTCACATCCTACGTTTTCTTCTCTAGGGCATCTCTTTTCTCTGTCTCAAACCTCGCCTTAATTTTCCAACTTTCCATCTCCTCTCTCAATTCCTTCATCTCTGTCTTTCTTCTTGTCTACACACTTCTCCTTTTACTACTTGTCTTATCTTTACGAACCTCTTTTATATCTGTGGCTCATTACGTGTTTTCTTTTCTGTCTTATTGCGTTTCTCATTCCTCGTCTACGTTCCACTCTCTACCTGTGCCGTGTTTTAGCCCGCGCCTAGTGCCTTTTGAAATTTCCACTGTTCCTCCTGTTCTGTTTAGTTACTACGTCTGGTTCTTTCAGTTTTTCCTTATTTATTTTATCATCTCCTCTTTTCTATTGCTACCATTACTATTCAATTGCTCTTTGTGTTATATCTTTTGCTCTTTTCTCTATTTGTATCAGAATTTCTTTTATATTTCTTCAGTTTTCTCCTTCTCTTTCCTTAATTATATTATTCTATATAGTTTCGCCAGATTTTTTCATTCCCCATTTAAAATCCTTTTCCAGTTGTCCTGCCTATTACCTAATTTTTTACATCTCGAGAATATGTGCTCATACGTTTTTTCCTCTTCTTTACATAGCATGCATCTTCTTTTCTCCTCTATCAGCCAGTATTTGTAACCTCCCGCTTTGTTTCCCATTCTAAATCTTGCTGTTATCGCTAGCCCCCGTTTCCCTGTGTTATGCTGTCCTCAGATATTCTGGAATCTCTCCCTGTGTTTTTATTCATTTTTTTATACCTCTCGCTTGTCTGGACTCATTCAATTTGCTTTTCCAGCTCTGCCATTTTATGTCCTTCTATATTCCTTTCAACTCCAACCACACTTGCTCTCCTGCTCTCATTTTTCTGTAGTATTTAGTTATGGCATATCCTCTTTTGTTTAACTCCTCTTCTCTTTGTCCTCGCTTTTTCCCTTTTCCCATCTTATTGTCCTCTTCCTTTTCTAGTAGTCTCATCATTCTCTCTAAAGCGTACCGTCTTTTGCCTTGCTCAGTTTCGTTTCGTATTTTATTGTTCTTTTCCTTGTCCTTGTTTCTAATTTATATCTCTTGATCTCTAGGTGTAGTATGTGCTGCGGCGTCGTTCTATCCAATTTCATTATCCATTTTAAATATCTTCTAAGTATCTTCTCCAGTTCATCTTTCCCCTTCCATCCCCACACCTCCGCCCCGTATTCCATTACACTTTTCACAATTGTATTAAATAGCCTCATTCTTAGTTCCTAGTTGTCTCTGAATAATTCTTCCCCTAGTCCCCACATCAAACTCATTACCGTACTTGCCTTTTCTTTTAATTTCTTAATTTGTGCCTCTTCCTTCCCGTTTTCTTTTAACATATATCCTAAGTAGTCAAAGTTTTTCACTACTTCTATCTCATTCTCTTCCCATATCAATTTTTCCTCCTTTTTTCTCCTTCCCCCGTTTTTGAATATAATTATCTTTGACTTTTCTGTGTTTTTTAGTTCTAGACCTTTCCTCTCTATTATCCTTTTGAATTTCTAAAGCATCTGCTTTAGCCCTGTCACGTTGTTCGCCACCATCACAACATCATCCTCATATGCGATCGACCAGAATTTCTTTTTTCCTAATACTATCCCCCCTTCCTGTATTTTGTTTCATTCTTTCTATGTGTCCGCCATTGCTACGTTGAATAGCGTCGGGCTTAATGGGCACCCTTATCTTACTCCTTTATGTATCTCGAACCCTCCTTTCTTTTCATCTCCTATTCTGATATCGCTCTTGGTCCCTTTGTATAATTCCTTTATTCTCTTCCTTATTCTGCCGCCTATTCCTAGCTTTCTTATCATTTCCCAGATCTCTCTCCTGTTTACTTTGTCGAAGGTTGCTCTTATGTCTGCGAAAAATGCACATACTTTACCTCCTTATATATATATATATATATAT
>QLSS01000291.1:66059-88163 GCA_024372645.1 Trichomalopsis sarcophagae | reverse complement strand
CCCCCCGCAACCCCCCCCCCCACAGTCCCCCCCAGCAAATAACGTAAAAATCATTCATTAAAAAAGAACAATAATGTTCGTAATTAATAATTAATTTATACAATAAATTGTGTGTACACACAAATCAAGGAGACTGTAGAGAAGGAGAGTCAACGAAATAGGAGTTTGGAGTCAGAAAATACTGAAAACTTTTTTAGACACCTGCCGCAGCGTGGTGGCGCTTCTAACATAAGTCTTCTGGTGACGTCAATCGCGCATGCGTGGATGCGGCTAACTGGGAAATTAAATTTTGTTATGAAAATAAATAGTCTCTGTGAACCTTACAAGAATAAAAAATTAACGATAAACAAAAATTGCCGAATAAATATGTTGACAATCAATGTATTTATTCGTTAGAGACTAGGCACTGTCATACATTTCGTGGCTATTTTTGGCCCCGATATATTCAAACTTAAGTTTTCTAAACGTATTTTTGGCTGCTAAATCTTAGCTCATTTAGTTAATTTTTGAAGTGAATACTTCTTATAGGCTCGCTAGGTACACATTTTTACCGGGGAGTGAATCGAGAAAAAACCGACCGTAACGCAGTTATACCGAACGGCAAAAAAAAATTGAAGTTAATTTGAAAGCAACAAATATAAATTTAAATGATGAATTTCTAAATCGTCAGATAAAAAACATTAGCACGTGAATTCTGAGTTACGGTGCTTACTATGATCAAATATTCATTTTATATTTAATACGTTTGTACATTCATTTAAATAATACACCAAGTAATAAATAACAAATAGTTTTAAAATTAAAACCACAACCAAAACTGGGGGATTGGCGAGCGAAGAGAGCAGGGCGGCGAAGCCCCACTAGTGTGTATATATATATATATATATATATATATATATATACACACACACATACACACACGCACACACACACACATTAATCCCGCCGCTTTTCAACGTAGGAATGGCGGACACAGATAAAGAATGAAAGATCGCTTTCCACCCATCGTTGTACTTGTTGTTTTTACTGTACTTCTTTGACAGAATCATAGTCCTTGATCATGTTGAATGTTGTGAACGATAAGTTAAATGTCGAAGCTGGGTTATACAAGTAGGTTTAATTTGTATGTAAAATGTTCACTCCGTACAGTATATTCTGATTAGTATGAGCATAGCATTGTCCGCGTAGCGTGAATATACCTGTTCCTGTTAATGCCAATTCTGCCTTTCTTTCTTCTTTGCACATAATTTTCATCTGTACTGGAAACATGGTTGAATAAAGACATTTGTCCGTGCTTTCTAGCTTAATCCAATAGGGTGTGAACTGTGATGATATAGCTAACTTGCATAGCCATAAGGTAGCTGCAGTTGGCCTGGCTAACAATGCGATCTCGCACGGACTATTTTGGTTGTCCAAGTTGAATGGTGAAGTCGATGGAAATATTAAGATGTTTTGGTAGACGCTACAAGTATTCATGTAGTGTTTAATTTAAAGTTACGTATGAAGTCGAGTTTGTAACTACTTCTTTTGGTATTGGCAATGGGTGAATTTTGTACTGTGAGTACCTAATTTTGTCAGATAACGGAAATTCTAACAGTACTACCAACCTCTCTTGTGATGTGCTTACACTTGTTTTAGATAGTGCATGTAACATATCCACAGTAACTGTATTATGATTCCATGGTAGGATATGTCCGTTCATTGTTTTCGAAATGTCTTGTAGTTGGTCATGAGTAAATAATAATGGGTGCACTTGTCTTTGTGTAGCCGTTTTAATAGTGTTCACTAAAGTTTTGTAGGAATTTATGCTATTATCTAATGATTGTTTGAAATGGTATAGCCATTTATTTATAATCTCTGTGACTAATGTATGTTCCGCCAATACTTGTAACTGTTATGTTTTATTTATTATGTTTGACAATTGTTGGTGTTGCTGATGCAGTATCCATTTGTTTTTCGCAAGTTCTTCGTGCATTGATTCAAGATTGGACTTTATTATATGTGTTTGTTTGGCGGCAATAGCTGATAAGTTATCCGTCCTCTGGTACATAGCGTCGATGTCTTGATTGAGTCGGTCTCTCTCTCCTGCGTCTATAGTCCCGAAAAGTTGTCGACTAACCCAACCAACAAACTCTAGCGGGGCTCCTCGCTTTGCTAAGGTGTAAGTATATGGTGAAAATCGACGGAAGGTGTCGGCTGGTGGTTTTGCGAAAAATAGATCAATGTCTAAATTTAAAGACTTTAGTAATTTTAGATCTTATATGAACTTGTGTGTTGGAATCAGTTCCCGCCATTCCTCAATACCCAGCTTCTCTTTACATGTGTCGGACATCTTGACCATCTGCTTCTTCCTCCAAATTACGGGATTTTCCAATTTACTGAGATCCAAAGTTACTGTGATTCTCCACTTCGTTCTTTGAATCTTCACTTCTCCCATATATTCGTAGTATATACCTGGGTTTTGCTTAAGCTCTGTTAGTTTGTAGAAAGGTGGACTCTTCGCGTGTAATCCTTGGTAGCTCGGCAGCCAGATTAACGTCAGAAGCAGTGTTCTCCACATCTTTTAAGCGTACTGAAAAGATAAATTATTATTTTTACTAGCTACTCTATCTATAAAATTTTTCCAATTTATCTTTATGTTTAACAATTAATTTTCCATTTGATGATTCTACAACCACATTATTATTTTTTCTGATTTCCATTATAATATTTGTCTAATTCCCCATATCTTGGTTCTTTTAGAACTTTAACTTCTTCGCCTACTTCTAGTTTTAGAGGTCTAGCCCTTTTATCGTAGTATTCTTTGTTTTTACCTTTGGAATTTATTAAATTGTTTCTGGCTAGGCTTTGCATTTCTTTTGAGCATTCTGTTAGTTCTTGTACGTAATCGTTATAAGTTTCAAGCTCGAATTTGTCTGGCAATCGGTGTGGTGTTTTCGCTAGGCGTCCGTACACTAGCTCGAACGGTGTAAAACCTGTAGATGCATGTATTGATGTATTATACTTGTGCATGGCGAATGGAATGACCTTGTCTTAATCTTGTTTGCAAGACGCTTCATTCCTTAAGAAATCCACCAGGACAGCGTGACTCAGCTCTAGCTATCCATTTTACTGCGGATGTTATGCAGTTGTAGTATTAAGTTTCAATCTCTATCGCTTAATATATTGACATTTTTGTTCTTGACATTTTTCACACCTACGGACGTAGTCGTGTACATCCTCTTTCATTCCTTTCCACTGATATCGCTCACAGTTGCGTCTATACGTCTTCCCTATTCCTCTGTATCCTCTAGATAAACTGTTGTGGTAGTCTTCCAACACAGCTAGACGATACTCCGGACCTAGCACTTTGCACGTTCCGTAGCAGAATGTTATCGCTATTTTAACATTTCTAAAGAAGTTCTTGAATGTTTGTACTAACTCTTCTAGGAAGTATATCCATGAGTTCACCTGTTCTAGCTATCCTGAACGAGCGTAGTTTCTTTTCTGTTATAAGTTCTTTTAACGTTTTCAGACACTTATATAAACTGCTGGGTTTGACTTCATCGCTTACTTTTTCTGTTACTACCAAGCTGAAAACGTATCTCTTGCGGTTGATGGTTATTATTACGTCTACCACGTCGGCTTTAGCCTTCGTTAGATCGTCTCGATATATGGCTTCAATGTCTGTAAGCAGTTTATTAGTGCTTATAGACAGATTTAGATCTTTAGGGACGAAGTGAACTATGTTGTCCTTTAAATAAATTACACACTCTCTCGTACTTAATAATTTCAAGCTGGTCATTGCTGCGATATGTTCTGCTATACCGAGCAACGGTACTACTTCTGGACATTGCTTATTGGTGTCTGTGATAGCTGACCTATTATCCGGCATACTTACGGAACGCGCACCGTCGTCTACTGGTTTTTGGCTGTCCATATTATCAGCTTGTTTAAGTCTCTCGTTATCTTCTATTCATTTTTCTGGAAGGTTCTGATGAACGAACGTTTCTTTCTCAGATTCTTCTTCGCTTTTCTCCTGCTCTATTGTTGATAGATTCTTCCAAGAAGGTACTTCCGTGAGTTCGCCATGCCAAGCAGTAGACCAGGCGTTGGTGTTTTTCAGAGGGGATTTAGCTCGGATTGGGCTAGCATACTTCTGCGCGTGCTCCATCATCCATTCCCTTACTGTACTGCTTGGTACTGAATGTTTTTATTAGTTTTTTATCAAGTCTTCCGGAAATCTGTACGCTGGTTTGGACAGTGACGGTGATAGAGACTTAGCTTTCCTTTCTGGTACGAAGCGGGACGCGTTCTCGATATTCGACTCTTCGTCTGTGAAATCCTCGTCCTCAGCAATATCTTCCACTATAGTTTCCGGGAGCTGTTCCATATAGTTGTCCCAGCATAGCGATGACTTCCCATTAAAAGTTGTATCCCAGAGCCTCTCTTCCACCGAACCCAACTTCTCTGCGCTCGCTTTTCGATCACTTTTTGTACTATTTTTCTAGATCCGTGACAATTCGTTTAACTCTTCTTCATTACTTACTTGACCTTGTACAGACCTTCTCATAGTAGAGTGTAACTGAGGATTCATTAATTCGCCTTCACTACTGGAAGACGATGAGTCTTTCATAGGTGTTTTCAATATACTTTTTGTCGATTTTGTTTGTACTGGTAGGGCGGATTTCGCGTTTCTTATTGGATTATCTTGCAAAACTTCCTTAACTTCGCTTTCTCCCAAGCTTTTGCCTGAGTTTAAGGCTTCTTCTAAATTTATGTTACTATCTGATTTTAAATCGTTTCGTATTAAGCTTGGAAGAATCGACCTTTTCCTTAACGGTATAGGCGGTGCGTTTGATGAAACGTAATTGTTTTCTTTCGTTAGCGTTACGTCCGTGGTTTGCTGTTCACTTGCTGACGAAAATTCTGTCGCCTCTGGGTCGGAGAAAGCCACAGTCTTTACCGTGTCCTTTCTCCTTTGTTTCAATCTTTTTGCGATAGTACTTTTGTCTAAATTGGCCTGACCGACCTCCATACCAGCAGGAATCGGTGGTGCATCTTTTCTTGAATTTGGTTTAGGTTCGTTTTTCTTTTTGTCCGTTTTTTTCCGTATTGTCTGACTTGTTTCTACTTCTATTCTGCCTAACTAGCGATGTTTTTTGTCGGTTTTGGCCTAATCGGCATCATTCGCACCTCTTCACCTTTATTTTTCCTTTCATCGTTTTTACTTACATCGTCTGAATTCTCTTGGTCGTGCTTATCGATTGGATTTCTAGACAATGCGTCTGCATTGACATTCAGTCGTCTGCGTATATACTTAAAATTATAATGATAATTTCTCAAGCGCATTCTCCACAAAGCCGACTAACGGGGTCTTTCAAAGAGTCCATCCAGGTTAGAGGTTCATGGTCTCCGTACACCGTAAAGTGCCTACCATACAGGTAGTGTCTAAAATAATCTATGGCCTCTACCATTGCCAGACATTCTTTTTCGGTTGTTGAATAATTTTTCTCGGCTTTATTGAGAGAGCGGGACATGTATGCTATTGGGTGGTTTTCGCCTGGTTTCCCTTGACTCAGGACTGCTCCTAATGCTCCGTCACTAGCATCCGTTGTTAATAACAACGGCTTTTCCATGTCCACTGATACTAAAACTGGCACCTCACACAGGGCTTGTTTTAATACTTTAAAACTTTTTTTGACTTTGGGTGTCCACTCCCACTTCTTGTTCTTTTGCAAAAGGGAGTTAAGCGGTCGGGCTTTGTCCACGAAATCTTCAATGCAGCATCTCTAGTACCCCGCTAGTCCAAGGAATTGTCGGAATTCTGTTTGATTAGTTGATTTGGGAAAGTTCTTAACTGTCGAAATTTTACTCGGATCTGGTCTTACTCCATAGCAGTCAATTATGTGTCCAAAATATGTAATCTCTGGAGTCAAAAACTGACATTTATCTATCTGTAAGCATAATCCTGCATCAGAGAGTCGGTCAAATACTTTATAGATTTTTTTTTGTGTTATTCTAGGGTATTTGCATAAATCACGATATTGTCTAGAAAAAACATACATTTCTACACCCTGTAAACCTGATAAAACACAGTCTATTAAACGTTGGAATGTCGGGGGTGCGTTATCCAAAGCAAATGGCATACACATGTACTCAAGATGGCCATACTTAGCATTGAAGCGTCCTTTATCGTTTTCGCGTTCAATTTACGATAATCAATCACCAATCTGAATATTTTTTCACCGTCCGGTCCCGGTTTCTTGGGAACAATTCTGCAAGGACTGCAAAATAGACTGTTTGAACGTCTGATGACACGTGCATCCAGGAGTTTTTGTAGTTGATTGAATAACTCCTCTTCTTGTTCGGTCAGTCCTCTTTTATATTTAATGCGGACTGGTTCATCCTCCATTGTTCTAATTTTATGTTTCACACAGGACGTTCTTGGTGCTTTATCGCCTGGCAAATAAAACAAATGCGAGTATTTCTTCACTATTCGTTGTATTTATCGCAATTCATGTCTTTTGTGGTGCGTTTTTCTCACTTTTTCCATGATAAACTTTACTCTGTCTTCTGCATTTTCCGGAACCGCTCCTTCCAGTGGAAAGTCCAGAAAATCATCATGTTCACTTAAATCAAAATCTTCAAGATGTTTCGAGATGCGGCGAAATTTCACTGGGTCTTCTCTAATGTTAATAGCCATAGCGTAACAAAAACCCTTTTCATTAGTTACTGCAGCTTCCCCTATACATACTCCCGGGATAGTCTTGATTAGCCTTAAGTAAGCCTGTCCTTTTACCGAATCTTCCGTAGCTGGAATTCTCACGGGTACTTTGGCTCTTGCTGGTAGCTTGAAGATCGTATTTCTCTTTGATTTATGTTTGTTCGGATTGAACGGTATGGTTGGTAAGTCCTGAACTTCAGGATTGATTGTTTCTGACTCATAAGGGAATTCAAAATTTTCTACCGCTGTCCGGGTGTTTTCAGTAGGTAGTATTTTTCGACTTATTGGACCATTTTTTAAGTCTGCATCCGCTTGATTTTCAGGAACGTTCTTGCTAATGCAGGAAAGGAGTGGTAAATAATACGCCAAGACTGAGGTGCAAGAAAGGAGTTTAATGATTACGTTTGTAATTGACAAAAACGTGTAGTGGCAAATTGTTCTTTCTTGACTAACTAACTCCTAGGCGGGGAGTCGGTACGTGCCTACGACGTACAGATGGCGCCTGATGTTCGCGTGCATTGTGGGAAAACTCACTTCAACACTTCCGCCTTTTGCTCAATGCAGTCGCGTATACCTAATTCGCTACACATATACTTAAATTTGTCGCGAGGCAGGGGTTTGGTCAAACCATCTGCCAGTTGTAGATTTGTTGGCACGTATTGAACGGAGACTTCGCCAAACCCCTGTCTTTCGCGTAGAAAGTGGTATTTGACGTTAATGTGCTTGCTTCTTTTATGAAATTCCACGTTCTTTGCGAGCCTAATTGCTCCTTGGTTATCGACAAATAAATCTGTAGGTATTTCACATGGACGTCCAATCTCACTTAATAATTGTCTGAGCCAGACCAGCTCTCTTGCAGCTGTGGACGCTGCCACGTACTCTGCTTCGGTAGTGCTTAACGTTACGAGTTTTTGTCGTTTAGACGACCAAACAACCGGACCGTTAGACATTATAAATACAAAACCTGTACAGATCGTCTGGTTTCTGTGTCGTTCGCGAAGTCTGCGTCTGAGTAGCCTATTAGAGGCTGACTACGGTTGACTTGTTCTTGGTAAACAATTCCAGTGTTGATTGTACCTACCAGATAGATTATGATACGTTTGACTCCTTGCCAATGAGTCCTGTTATGTTTATTCAAGAATTTGCTTACTGCGTTGACAGCGAATGCGATATCGGGTCTGGTAGTTACAGCCAAGTACATAAGAGAGCCGACTGCTTCTCTATACGGCACGCTGGTCAATGGTTAGCTTTCGCATGTAACTGGGTGCAAGATGGTATGTGGGTCTGCAGGAACAGATACCCGTTTTGCTTCGCTCATGGAAAATTTTTCCAAGATGCTTTTGGTGTAATCACTCAAGTGAATGTGCATCAGCCTATTGTTTCTGTCACGGTGACATGTGCAGGCCCACAAACCGACTTGCATCCCTACGGTTATTTCGAATTCGTGTCGCAATGAATCAATAACCGACCTGATGCTAGAGACCGACTCGCTGACTAATAGACCGTCATCTACAAACAATCCGAGATAGACTATGCTAGAATCTACTTTGCCTACAAACACACAACTGTCTGCGAAACATTCTTTGAAATTGAATTTTTTAAGAAAAGATTTGAACCGCTCGTTCCAACATCGTGGCGCTTGCTTGAGTCCATACAAGGACTTACAAACTACGCTTTTACGAACGCTCTCCGAACTTCCTTCTTCGCTGTTGACGTCTCTTGTGTCTTCAACCACTCCTGTAGTGTCCTCGACACCTTCGGGTAGCTCCATGAGTATTCTTTCAGAGAGGTGTCCATACAAGAAGGCTGAACGAACGTCGAAGGTCGAAATCTCGAGATTGTCCTGAGTAGCGATGGCTAGAAGGTCTCCGTGAAGTCGACGCCCTCCTGCTGCATGACTGCCCTCCTGATCGCTCTCGACCACTCTGCTGATTGGGCACAGCTGATTGCTTCTGAAAAATTAGTGGGGGTTATTATCTCTGACAGACAAGAT
The DNA here is from genome assembly GCA_024372645.1 of Trichomalopsis sarcophagae. NCBI lineage: Eukaryota > Metazoa > Arthropoda > Insecta > Hymenoptera > Pteromalidae > Trichomalopsis > Trichomalopsis sarcophagae. The sequence goes on along the minus strand of QLSS01000291.1, from coordinate 79,464 downwards.
GCGTACTTAGTAGGGCGTTTTAAGGTGAATCTGTCTCTCAGATTTGGTCCATTCGCAGCTGAGGCTGGTGGAGGCACAGCTCTGTCCACTCTTTCTCGAGCAGGAGGTCGGGAAGCTGTTGCTGCGTTGTCCGGATACACTCCTTCTCCTTCAGCTGCTGCCTCTTCTTTTTCATTGACAGCCACATTCGCCTTCTCTTCAGGTTGCTTCTGGGGCTGTTTCAGGATGATACCGAGGTGCTCCTCTTGACGTTTGGACCGGCTGCTTTTTCCACTACGTCAGAGAATACCACATTCCTGGAGATGATCACCTTTCCAGCCACGTCGTCGTAGACTCTGTAATTGTTAGAGTCCTTTTCGTAGCCCACCAGGTATGTCTTCTAGGCTCGTGCATCAAATTTCTTAGTAAATATCTTAGGGATGTAAATATATGTAACCGTTTCGAAGGCTCTGGCATGCTCAAGGTTGGGTTTCTTCTTCGTCCAGAGTTCATATGCTGTTTTGCCTCCTTCGACGTTTACTATTGAGACTCTGTTGAGGAGACATACTGCACAATTCACGGCTTCCGCCCAAAGGCGAAGCGTTAGACCTGAAGCCAGCAGCATGGTCCTTCCACACTTGATGATGGTACGGTCATCTACGGCCTCTCAGCCTTGCCATTCTGCTCAGGCGTGTAGGGAGCTGAGGTTTCGAATTTTATGCCCTTCTTCTTGAGGTACTCTTGGAGGTTGAAGTTACAATATTCGGTGCCGTTGTCTGACCTCAATACTTTCAGGTTGGTTTTAAATTTGTTCGCTATGGCTCTTTCGTACTCCTTAAACCTTTCAAAGACGTCCGACTTGTGCTTGATGAGGTATACATATCTGTAGTTGGTTGCTTCATCAGTGAATGTGACGAAGTATCTGGCACTACCGAGTGATTCCGTTGACATTGGTCCACACACGTCGCTGTGAGCAACTTCTCCTGGAACAGCGCTTCTCATCTCTGCTGACCTCTTAAAAGGAAGTCTGTGTGATTTTCTAAGCGTGCAGGGTTCACAGAAAAAATGGCTTCCGTCGTTGAGTTTTACGCCTGATACCAGTCCTCGGTGTATGAGCTGATTCAGGGCTCGAGCGTTGAGATGTCCAAATCTCTCATGCAGGCACTGGAGACTCGTTGTCGTGATGTTCGCTGAAATTCCATTTTCTTCCTGTCTTACCCGAATAAACAGCCGGAACACGTTGTTGCACTGCATTATCCCAGTTGCTACGGGCTCGTCGTCATTTAGAATATTTACAAATTCGTTCTTAAACGTAATCTTAAATCACTTCTTCAGACAAGCTCCGACAGATAACAGGTTCTTCTTCAGTCGAGACACGTGCAACGTGTTGTCAATTTTGCCCTTGCACCATATTCCGTTGACCAGCCCGTCGATCACGATCGTCCCTTCGCCGACCACGTCGCACTCTTCATGGTCGCCGAGAACGACTGTGCTGCCATCATGCCTGTCTTGATAGTGACTAAACCACTCTCTCCGACTGGTCATATGGGCTGACGCGCCACTATCGGTAAACCAGACCTCTTTACCATCGATTTTCAGCAGATGCTGCACGTTTTCGTTCGACGGCTGCGCGTGGCTATTTTTCCTGGAATGTTTGGGTCCGATGACGGTTAGCGCGCAATCCTCGTTCGGCTTACCTTTTTCGGAATTGTCGCCGTCTCCTCGAGATTGACACTCGCAAGCGAAGTGACCCAACTTTCCACAGATATAGCACTCTTTGTTCTTCTTGCTGTTCTGAGATTTCTTGTTTCTCTGCTTCTTGTTATCTCCGCGCTTAGCCTTGTAGTCGCTCTTCGATGTGGCAGCGAGAGCAGTGTTTTCTTCCGGGTCGTCCTCCATGTTTGCTTCCTCTTCCAGCAACCTCTCCTGCAGGTAGTCGACAGTCTGCCTGTTAGGCTCGACGCTGTTCCATGCGCTCCTGAAGATCCTGAACTTGGATGGCAGACCAGAGAGAATTTTTGCTATTATTACTAAATCCGGAATGGACTCGCCCAATCCCAATAGCTGCGTAGCCATATTCTTCACTTTAGAGACGTGTGTCGCTACACTGTCCGTCGGGTCCATCCGGTATTCATGGAAACGCTGAGTTAGCAATAACTTGTGCGTTGTCGATTTTCTTTCATGGATTGCAGCTAACAGTTCCCACATCTCCTTTGCAGAGGTACACGATTGTATGTGCTGGTGTTAAGAGCGGTCTAGTGAGGACGATATGAGGAATTGCGCCTTCGCGTCATCCTTGATCTACTGCTTGCGTCCTACAGCGTCTGTTGCTGATGGACATGCCGTCGTTCCGTTGACGATCTCCAGAATGTCACAAGCCGTGAACAGCATCTTCAGCTGAAGTCGCCAAAACTGAAAGTTTTTTTCGAGCCATCGAACTTTTCAATATGGCATGCCGAGATCTCACTTGCCATCTTCCCACGTTTTGTCTCTTGTATACTTAAATATATTTCTCTCTCATAATTAGAGTCCCCATTAACCCCTCGTTCATGATAACTACATTACGATTAAAGTAACGTTCATACAACCCTCTCTCAGAAAGAACGGACTCTGCGATAGAGAGTTTAATTAAAATCAGTGCGTGCAACGAAACAGTGTGGGTTCGAAAGATTTTTCCTGCGGTTACTGGAGGCCGTTCTATAAAAAGTTCAATGGGCCAATGACCAGGCCACGCCATCGACGAGGCAACAACCAGAGTAGCCAGCCCACCCAGCCACAGCAGCGCGACGTACGTTAGCAAACCCGTGAGTTTGTCCTGTGTCGATGAACAGCCCATCTATCTCTCTTGTAACACCCCGTACAAGCTCCGTTTAAAAAATTATACAGGATAAAAAACTAAGATTTTTTTTTAATACATTTCTAGATTATACGCGAGTATCGCGCTCCCCCACTGTCAGCTAGACCCGCGCTACAGTTGACAGCGTAATTACAGCAGCGCCACGAGTCGGCGAGCGGTAGCAGAAAGCAGCAGCAGTAGAGGAAGAGCGCGCAACACACGCCATATATATGTATATACCGAGCGGCGAGCGCAGCGGCGCAAGAGTACGAGTAGCGGAGCGGCGGCGCAGCGCGCGCGTATTATAATGTATTAGTATGAATGGTTTTTGTATATAGGTGTGAATGTAAGTGTGAATGTATGAGTGTGAGAGTAATTTAGGCGGCGCGATCCCCGCTCTCTCCCAGGCCTATATAAGGACCCACACGACCCGTACCAGCTCACTAGCCGAAGCGCAACTTAAGCACCAGCCCAACTAAAGCGCCTAGTCCCTGCTCTTGAGCAATTTATGACTTGAGCCGTAAACAACTTAGAATATTTTCAAATATTTCCATACTTATAAAGTTTCAAGATAGGTAACGATATCGCATCATAACGCATATCCGTCCTATACTTATAAAATTTTCGATTTTTGTCACAACTAACTTATTGTTAGAACAATTTCATTACCGAATAAAAACTTATAAAATTTTCGAGCACGAGCTATCAGATAACGCAAGCTTAAGCGTATCTGTATATCTATATATTTTTGTCAGAATCAAAACGAATTTACTTATTTGATTAATGTGATATTATAGGATATATGCAATATTTATGCAATATTCTAAAACATATTTATTTGAATATACTTACTTTTGGTTATAAAACACAAAAATCTTTTTATTTGCAAATGAATCCTCACTACCTGGTATCCCGGACCTGAACTACTATAATTAAAAATCATTGTAAAAAATAATAAATTAAACTTATTTAGAATCTGTTGTCAAAATTACGACACAGATTCAGAAAATGTTCACTGCTTTTCTATAATAAGATTAATATATCTTACACTCCAGGACCGAGAAAAGTCGTGACCGTTTCACTCTTGCTCAGTTAAATTAGTGCATGGCGCATCACGTGCAGAAAAGCACAAGCAGGTTTAGCTTAGCGTATAGGGCCAATGGAAAAGCCCGATTGTGACGCATGGTGCGCCGATGCCTCCGATCTCGATGATCGTCTTGACTAGTGCACATTGTTATTTTGAGTGAATAAATGTTTAAGTGTAAATCGAGCTCAAACGTTTTTTTAGTATAAATACTACTTGAGTCATTATTTATGCTATTTTGTCCTGCTTCCAACTCGCATTCTAGCCAAGCAGAGGAGAACTCTGCCACTCTCCGCTGCCCGTCGAGACTGAGATGCTGAGCAGCTGAGACAAGTTCCTGGTCGTCATCCGACGATCTTTCTGTTAACATAGTAGCTAACACTGGCCCCTAAGCTTAGCAGGAAATAGTTGACTCCCCGACTATTATGGCCTTACCTGTTTGTGGTGTGTTAACAAACTGTTCATGTTTGATTTATTTTCGAGATATTTTCTTTTATCCTGTATCTTATAAATGAGCTCTGTATCAAGATGCTAATTTCCGAGCCTTGGTTATATTAACAAGGAGGATACTCTTATCCCCTTTTCCTTCTCTAAAGTAGTGTATAAGTGTGTGTGCGTGCGTACGTATAAGTGCTGTGCCTGAAAACAGTCACGTCAGCCCAACATTCCAAAATAATGTAAAATTAATTAATAAATAAAGAATACTATAGTATGATGCAATTACTGCAATGCGTTCAAAATTACGCTCGCAGGTATAATTAACAACTTACAGTGTACAACGTACAATGATAAGTTATTTACAGCATTTCTATTCTTTAGGAAACCTTAATAAAGTACGCAGTAATAAATATTGTATCATTAATGTAATTTTAATTAATTTTTATAGATATTTGCGTGATTCATTGCATTTTGTGGACAAACGACGCGTTGCAGTTTGGGGGTGGAGCTATGGCGGATTTGTTGCAGCCCATGTACTTGCACATGCAGATCAAGATGTTTTTCATTGTGGGATAAGTGTAGCGCCTATCGTATCATGGAAACTTTACGGTAAGCAAAAATAAATCACAAATATTTATTTATTTATTTGTCAGAGAAAGTCCAGATTATATATTAGAAAACATATACTCATACCTTGCAGAAGTGAACACAGTTACCTGTTAGAAAGACTAGTATTACAAAGATTATTATGAAAAAAATACTTCTGAACCAAAGCTTAATTTAATTACGTTCATACAAACAATCGAATGTCAACAAACATACTTTGCCGTTGTCCTTTGTTGTTATGTGCACCTGTGGTGTTCCCCAGCGAGTTATCATCAAATCGTGTAGAGCGGATTTAATCGATTTTCCGGTGGCTTCTCTTAATGATTTAGTTAGATTTCTATCCAGCAGGTGAATAGGTCCTGTATTACTAGTAGGGCCCATGATATCGGCTGCTACGACACTCCAGGGTGTTCGACAATGCGTTGGCTGGGCATACCTGGTGGTGCGAATTGCTCGAGTTTGACTTTTTGGCACACGTCACATCGCTTAACCTAATTAACTTTATCTTTTTATATGCTTAGCCAAAAATAATCTTTTGCAATACGCCCATGTTTTTTGTCGATGCCTAAGTGGCCACTCTGAGTGTCGTCGTGTGCTTAGAACAATACTCGGTCTCGGTCTTTTGATTTTACTACGAGTTTTCAGATAGATTGATCGCGTTTAATCGTATCAAGGAACGTGTCTTCGGTTTTGTGGTACAACATATCGCTGGCAATATGCCAATCATAATAGTCCGATGATAGTCAATTGTGACCTAGGCTGACGGTACTCATGTCGACATGTATGGTAAAAGATTTTGAAAAGTCGAATCGCATTAGTATAGGAGCGATCATTAAACGTTTTTTATAGTCTCGAATGCTATTTATTGTTCTTGTCCCAACTCACATTTTTTATCTCTTTTTAACAAACTCAAGATTGGCTATATTAGTGATACAAAATTTTTAATTTTAATAAATCTGAGGTATCATAATGTCATTCCGATAATTCCCCGTACTTGTTTTAACGTTTAGGTACGGGATACAAGCGTAGAGGTGCGACTTTTTGGTAGTGAACTTGAAGTCCGTTTTTGTTTACTAGATAACCAAGGTATTTTACTTCAAACAAGTAAAATTTATTTTTTTCTTTATTAATTGTTAAGTTAGCGTATTCAAGTTTGTCCAAGACGACTTTTAGCCATTTTAGGTCTTTATCGAACGTTTTTGTGACGATGAATAAATTGTCAAGAAATAAATAAACGTGTGGTTGCAATTCGGGTCCGATCAAAGAGTGTACTAGGCATTGGAAAATGCCTGGTGAATTAGACAACCCGTATGGTGAACGTTTAAAGTGGAATAGCCCTTTTCTAGGTACTGCAAAAGCTGTAATGTCTTTGATTTTCTTATCTAACGAAATTTGTATAGAAGCCTGATTAAGATCTATTATGGGAATATATCTTGCAACTCAGAGTTTATCTAATATTTATCCCATAAGCGGTAATATTGATTTTGCGAAGATCGAGGCAGAATCTACGCTTGCTGTTGGTTTGCATGCAATGTGCACCGGTAATGACCAATCAATATTCGATTATTAGATAATGAACTCGTCAAGCATTTTGTCCACTTCGGGAAAGAAAATTGTTTCGATTGTCTGTGACACTTGATATGACCTTTTTTTTATTGCAGAGTGATTATTTACATTAAAAACGGCTTCTATTAGTAAAGTTTTCCTGAGTTTTTTGGATGATTTAAAAATTTTATTATTATAAAAATTCTTCGACAACCTTTCCTTCCGAGGGGCTAATTTCGCGTAAGCCGTAGCATGCTTCAGCCATTTCTGATGACTCTGCGAAACGTTTTTCGAAAGTGTATCTATTCAAAGGCTTCAAACCAAAGGTGTATGTGAAATTAAAGTCAGCGATTACGCCAAAACTGTTTAATGCATCTATTCTTAAGATACAATCTTGATGTTGGCGGTCAAGAACTCGTGCTTCAATTACTTGTACTTCTTTTTGAAATTTGATTGTTGTATGTATAATTTCACGTATCTCTCCTGTATAGCCTAGCGATGTCGTAACTTTCCCGATTACATTTGTGTTCACTAATGCGTTATACGTTTCGATTGTGTATTTACGAGCCTATGAACGTTTTACTTGCTATGCTGTCTATCAAGGCTTTAAATTTATTATCCGCTATGCTGACGATAGAGTAAAGAAGGTTTGGGGATTTCAAATGTAGGCTGTATAGTTTATCCGTCGTCTCGATATTCCCGTGAATCAAGGCGTCCCTACTTAATTTGAAGCTTAAGGGGACACAACACCTTTAACCCATTAAAGCCCATGCTAAGACTGGTCGAGATAGCGACAAATAAACTGTGCTATCCTTTGCATAAGTGAAAAATAAAATATACGTATTTTTTCTTATGTCATTTGCAATTGTTTATAACAAATTATTTAATCAAATTACAAAAAAATTCATAATTTTCAAAATCTGAATGCGGAAATCGATTCTGGTGGTAAAATTGAGACGAAAATCCATATAACACTTTTCTGTCAGAGGCCAATTAGTTATTGTAATGTAGGAAGAAACATTCAGCCTCCTGAGAGTATTTAAAAAAATCTTATAGAATGAAGCTAATTATTGTATTTATCCATCAATATTCACATGAATTATTGTAAATATGTACGGTGGGCTTGAATTATTGTTCATTGCCGTGTCCTACTTTATGACTTTTGCAAACAGGTATAGAACATTTCTCACAATACTATTCCGTTTTTGTCCGATATGTTGAAATTCCACATTTCCTAAGACTTCCATGTTTCATCAGGTGTTCTTGGGATGAAGGTTCACTCTGTTTCTGTCGTCTGGGGGGAAGTTTGGAAGATAACTTGTCAACATAATATTCACAAACATCTTGAACAATATCTTTGGAACCTTTTTTTTCGTCTGGATGTAACTTATTGTAAATCACTGTAGCGTTTGCTAAGGATGCTTGGATAAGTCGTAATACAAGGCACCATGTCCATTTCTTTCTTCGAATTGTAGGCATCAAAGCATTACAGTGTTGATCATGTAGATCGACGCCACCCATGTGTTGATTATACATAGAGAAACAATGAGGAAAAAGAATAGATTTTTTCGATGATTCCTGCCATCTCTGCATTTCAACTTTTGATTCATTCCCATATTTCGAAGAGAGAATCGATACTGGCTTTGAGTCCATAACTGTAATATAATTCAATTTTGAATTCACTTCATGCATTGAAATAGTGTATCCTCTTTCAGCTTTTTTTGGCATTTCTACTTTCACTTTCACACGATTATGCCGAACAGTTCCTGTCGCCGATAAACCATTTTTTTTCAAATGTATCATAAGATCTGGGTTCGTGAAAAAGTTGTCAAAATAAATATGATACTTTTTCAGTTCTTCTCTCTGTGTTTTTTCTAATACAGTCGAAAGTAACTTTATCGCCACTCTAGACCCTAAACCAACGGCAACTAAAGGATTTCGTTCATCGATTCCTGATTTACCAGTGTAAGATGTCAAGATCATATATATACCCATCAGAAGAACAGAGTGCCCATTCTTTTATTCCAAATCTGATGGGTTTATTCCTTATACATTGCTTGATACTAAACCTACCAAAGTATTTTACCATTATCTCATCTATTGATAAATTATAGTCAAAGAAACCAAATTGCATACAATTCTCACGAAACATATCATACAGAGTTCTAACCTTCCAGACTTTATCATTTTGATCAGTGTCTAGAAGTTTATAGAATCGTATGTTCTTTTTTATGGCAACGAAATTATTTCTAGACATCAGTTCCGCAATTACATAACACTGAAGGATTCGCTTTTTTGACCAGTAATCTCGAATACTTTTTCTAGAATTGAAGATAGTAATCATTATGATTGTAATGGATTTTTCTAGATCATCCATACATAAATCAAAATGATTTTCAGAAGTGGCTTCAATGATATGGTTTTTCATTGATTTCGAAAAGAAAACCTCAAACAACTCCAAAGCATTTTTAGATTGCAATGATGAAATAGGTGAAATATTGAAGTTGCTCTCGACATGAGGAGAAATATCATTCAAAGCATCATTTTTCCAACTGTACTTATGATTCGGTTCCAACAATTTTTGAGTACTTGTGTATGTACTTTTAACATGTTCGTAAGAACCTGATGGTAATTCATTTGATAATGTATCTTCATTTGGATCACCATCCGAATCTCCATCTGAACTTTCATATTCATTAGGGATGAATGCTACATCAATATGTTGACCTTCATCACTATCAGAATCTTCAACTAAATCTGGTAGATCTCTAATTCTCCGTCTCGGCATTATCAGTGACGTTACCAATGTAGAACAAAATAAAATAAAAGTTTTCCGAAATTATTATTTCAAAGAATAGATCCAATGTATGAATGTTTTCAACCGTTAGCCCGCCACTCAAACGTGATCTCTAACACGGAAGGATTTGCGAAATGAAATTAACTTATCCAATTACAGTATAAGATCTCAAAATTTATCAGTAAAAAATACTGATATGATTCTACATACCATGCAAGAGAATGAAAACACTTATTTGCCAATAGTTTATTTCTACATAAAGATAACAAATTGAACTCTGACAAAAAAGTATTATATAGGTTTTCGTCTCGATTTTACCTCCAGAATCGATTCCCGCATTCAGATTTTGAAAATTATGATATTTTTTGTAATTTGTTTAAATAATTTGTTATAAACAATTGCAAATGACAAGAAAAAATACGCATATTTTATTTTTCACTTATGCAAAAGATGGTACAGTTTGTATTTTGCTATTCCAGATAGATTTTGCTTGGGACTTGACATGGTCACTTTTTCTCCCCAACATGCAATTGTTTATTCCTACATTACACTAACAAATTGAACTCTGACAAAAAAGTGTTATATAGGTTTTCGTCTCGATTTTACCTCCAGAATCGATTCCCCTATTCAGATTTTGAAAATTATGAATTTTTTTGTAATTTTTTAAAATAATTTGTTATAAACAATTGCAAATGACATAAGAAAAAATACGTATATTTTATTTTTCACTTATGCAAAGGATAGCACAGTTTGTTTGTCGCTACTTTGACCAGTCTTAGCATGGGCTTTAATGGGTTATAGGTGTTGTGTCCCCTTAAGCTTCAAATTAAGTAGGGACGCCTTGATTCACGAGAATATCTAGACGACGGATGAACTATACAGCCTACATTTGAAATCCCCAAATCTTCTTTCAGTGAAGTGTGTAAAAAAGTGGCCAAGGACTCCGTGAAAACTGCGGTGATGGAAGAAAAAGCCACTACAGAGATTGGAGCTCCCGGACGAAACATTTTGCCATTTATAGGTTGGACTGGTAATTTACTGCAGTTTTAACTTAAAGATTCTACACAGTGACCGAAAAAAAAGATAAGTATAAAGTGTTATTATTATAAAGGATAAGATAACTTTTTATCACATTTTTATGAAAATTCATGAAATGCCTTGTTTGGTTGCATGTAAGAAAAGCCGTACAGTACCCAGAAGTATAGGTGAATATACCTCATAATCGCTGAGAGTCAAGGTCTATGTGTGTGGAACATAAATAACTTGGTCCCTAAGAATTTGGTAAACACTAATTTAAGTTAAACTTTCAATAATTTTCATAAACTTTAAAGTGGATTTTCTCTAAATGTTGTTTTTACTGATTTCAGCTCACTGTCCGTAGAATTCCAAATGAACGCATAAATCTTTTGGGCTCAAACTCAAGGAGGATACTTTGTACATCTGTAGTTCTAGTATAAATGCAGGAATTTTTATTTAAATGTTTAAAAATGTTTTATACACAAAAAGGTGCCAGAATAAACAAAAAAAAAAAAAAAGAAAAAATGCAGTTTTTTTCATCGCTGAATCATTTTTAAAAATTCAAATTAAAATTCCTGCATTCATACCAAAGTACAAGTGTACAAAGTATCCTTCTTGAGTTTAAGCGTAAAAGAACCATTCATTCACTTGGAATCCTACGGACAGTGAAAAAGTTCACAAATTCTTGCACCAAGTGTCACGATGGGCCAGAAGGAATAATGAAGGTAATAGTATGATAAAATTAAAGGTATTTATGCTAAATATATCTATAAAAAATTTCAAATGATTTACTTAAGATTTATACATTTCTCTCAGAGTTCTTTTTTCAGGGTTTAAAGGTGTTGTGTCTCCTTAAACTTCCTATTAGAAATTTCGGTGCTTTTCTTATGGCTGTCTTGATATCTTGCAGATAATCTATTAACGCAAAGCGTTCTTTGTATTTATTTATTTATTAATACATAAACAGGCTAAAACTCCTTGAAAACAATCGAAATTATACAAAAAAATAAGAATATAAAATAATTATGTAAAGTTATAGCAAAATTACAAAGTTACAAGTTCCAAGCTAAATACAAAAGACTTATACGTAGACTTAAACTTAGGAAATCATTGAATATCGGTAATACGCTTGGGCAGATGGTTCCATGCCCTTTTCAACCTATTAAGGGTGGAGTAAAAACCAAAGTTTAAAAGCTAAAAGACCATCATGATATCGGTATACTGAATCAATCGTTGAAAGACTAAATTGAGAAGCAGCCGGGGTGTAGTCATGGTCTATAAATGCCATGGGTTGACGAGATTTATAGGCTAAGTAACGGATAAATTTGTATTTTTAAGTTAGAGGCAGTTTGAGTAAACAGTCACCAGATTTGTGAGCAATAAATAAAATGCGGCATATCTAAGGCATTGTAAAGATAAATTATGGCATGAATATCTGTAAAATCAACTGTATAAAGGTCATGCGCGAGTCAAAACGTACACCAAGATCACGCACTACGTCAACACGATCAACCACCGAGCCAGAGAGCATGTAGTCGAACAGCAAGCAAGATCTACCCTTAAAGAAGGTAATAACATGAGATTTCCCAGAATTGACGCTTAAGCCGTTCTCACACGCCCAACTGCCCAGTGCAGCAACGTCCGCGTTAAGCCTAACTGAATCCTGATCTGAGCTTACTCTAGCATACAATTTAAAATCATGAGCGTGCAGGAGAACATCGCAAAATTTTAAACACAACACTAGATCATTAATGTAAATAGAAAACTAAAAAGGTCCAAGGTACGAACCTTGAGGAATGCCGGACGTCGCATAAATGGCTGAACAAATACAATTACAAATCTTAACTGCCTGATAACGGTCCATGAGATACGATGATAAAAGCTGAAAGACTGTACCCCTAATACCACAGTTCCACAGATTTGATAATAACCTGCCGTATTTAACTCTTTCAAATGCTTTTGAAAAATCTATATAAATAGCATCATCCTGATAAGAGGACTCGAGAGATTCAGAGATAAAATCATTGAAAATCAATAAATTAGTAAGAATAGAGCGATCAGGCCTAAATCCGTGCTGCCTATCAGTGATAGTACATAGTAATTTACTGGACAATATTGTCATCATAAACGCATCTAAGAGCTTAGAGATGCAGCTTATCAAAGGAATAGGGCAGTAATTGCTGATATCACGCTTGTTCCCTTTCTTAAAGATAAGAGTAAATGAAAGAGAATTTTCATGCCCTGGGAAAATACTTAGAACTCAACACTTTATTAAAAATGATAAGTAAAGGCCCCTCCAGGGCAGTCCAACAAGTTTTACGAAAACGATTAGGGATACTGTCCGGTACAGGGTTTACGGAGTTTTTAGATAACTAACAATGTGACGTAAGTCTCCCGCGCTTACGTTTATTTCAGAGATCAAGCTAGGCGAGTCCGAGAGCCAAGATAATGGATCAACAATTATGTCAAGAACAGGTTAGAAATTTCATATTTATCTGTAGCTTTTGAGTAACCTAGAACCCTAGTTTCGGGCTACGCAATGCGGCTCAGACGTTCCAGCGTTTCGTCGACAAAATGCTCCGTGGCCTGAACTTCTGCTACGCATACATCGACGACATTATTGTGGCGTCAGACGACAAGGAACAACATCACGGCCACCGTAAGCAACTGTTCAAGCGCCTGCAGTAATACGGAATCGTAATTAATCCCGCAAAGTACGTGTTCGTCCAGCTGGAGGTTGAATTTCTTAGCTACACTGTCACAATCAACAGCATACGTCCAACGACACGGAAAGCCATCAGGGACTACACATGACTGCAAACAGCAAAGCAACTTCGGCGTTTTCTCGGAGCGGTCAACTTTTACCGCGACGTGCTCCCGGACGCAGCGAGGACGCTGGAGCCGACATCCTCTCGTTTGGCTGCTGATCGACAGGCCGAGTCGTCATTGCTTCTCGTAGCTGGAGTTGACTTGGACGTCTTCTTCTTGCGATTTTACACACACTCTTGCCCCGAATATTGCCTTGCGCTTGCGCAACGTCGAGTTTCGCAACACACATATATATATATATATATATATATATATATATATATATATATATATA
>QLSS01000291.1:42322-55275 GCA_024372645.1 Trichomalopsis sarcophagae | reverse complement strand
TATATATATATATATATATATATATATATATATATATATATATATATTAAGAAATAATGTAAACGCTCGCAAGATAGGGAAATAAGATTAAGAAACAAAATTCACAAACATTAATTGTGAGCGTCAGAGGCTCACCTCAGAACGCTCATCCTAGGGGGAAGATGTGAAATGCTCACTTTCTTTCGCATTCGTAAAATACTAAAAACTAATAAGATTAGTTATTAAAAAGTAAATCCATCGATACCCTTCCTACTAGAATGTAGTATATAATAAGTTATAGCAAATTCAACAAATTCAATAATTAATTGAATTAATAAGAATAAGGAACGACAACGTAAGACGAAGTAAGCACGAAAAAATAGTTAAACTCAAAGTAGAATCAATTAAGAAAATCAATAATAGTAAATTCATGTAAAATTATAAAGATAAAATAGATCACCGAGATGTATGCACAGACCACGACTCTACGGCAAGAGGCGAAGCGAAGCACACCGATATGCACGTACACACCACGACACTGCGGCAAGAGACCAAGCGTAGCATACAGATACGCACGCACCGATACTAATACCGAGCCACTACAAAATATAACGAATACAGCACAAGCAGAAGAGAAAAAAATAAGAAGCCTACTGTACATCATGGACCGCGCAGACCCGAAAGCGATGCACATGCAATGAAGAGAGGCTGTGGAGCGCGCAACACTATCGGCAAGTGACACATAAGTCACACCCGCTAGAAGCTCGAAGAGCTACCAAAGAGGACACCGCGCAAGTCGGCTCAAAATGCACAGAAGGAGATTCTATGAGTCTGTAGATAAGGAAGGTAAATCAGAGGCAAATTTGACAGGAGAAGAGCACGAAGGGACTCGATGTACTAGAGGAGAGGATTTTTACTCTGGTTTTCTGATTGGCCCTCTCTGCAACGTCACATGCGTAAAAAGCTCCATATAAGGCAAGAAGCTACATCGAGGCCTTCTAATTGGTCAAACACCAACCCCGCCGAAGAGACGAAAATCGGAGATTGCCTCTCCTACGAGAGTATAAAAGAGCCCAGCAAGAGGTCCGCATGGGTCAGTCTGCTTCAAAAATCGTTGCCACGCGAAAGCTCTGCCCGAGCCCGGTCCGGTATAACATCTTGGAACTTAGAATATTTTCGACCGTTCGGGACTTAGAATATTTCGGGCAGTGCAAAAACTTAGAAAGTTTCGAATCGGTACAAAGACTTAGAAAAATTAAAATCAATGTAAAAACTTAGGATATTTCAGCTAGGGAGGCAACTTGAACATTCAGATTATTAAATCATTTTACTTGCCATTGTGCATTTATCGTAATTACGTTGTGGTTCATTATTTTTTAAATAATCAGGAAATATAGTCAGTTGCGAGCGAGCGTTATTAAAATCTTGTGGCAATCAAATAAACTGTATATTTTAAATCGCGAATGAATCATTAATCCGAAAGCTCCTGATCCCTGTCGCCCCGTTCAAATCGAGACCATCCGCTTCGGAAGCCGAATCCTGGAGCTGCTGATAGGACGCACTGGGAGAAGAGCAGGCCCATTGCAGATATAAAGAAAAAGGTAAGTGAAGTTAATTAAATAGGATGCATGCCTCTATCGCGCGTTTCTCTCTTTCTCTCTCATAATTAGAGTCCCCATTAACCCCTCATTCGTGATAACTACATTACGATTAAAGTAACGTCCATACAACCCTCTCTTAGAAAGGACTCTGCGATAGAGAGTTTAATTAAAATCAGTGCGTGCAACGAAACAGTGCGGTTCGAAAGATTTTTCCAGTGGTTACTGGAGGCCGTTCTATAAAATAGATAGCGAAGGTAGCCAAGCACCGACGGCGCTTAGTTTCGCCCTCTAAAGCTTTGTCCCCGTCCGTGCTTATGAAAGCGAAATAACCCGTGTAGAGTTAATGTCCGACGACAGCTTTCAATAGCTTAGGACATAACAGGTTCTTCACTTATAATTTTTGGTGCATCGGTCGGGAAATATCATTTTGAAACGCAGAAAATTCAGTTGTTTTTGAGTGATTATTAGACAAAGATTGTGAAATCGAAAGTTAAAATCACGTCGAACCAGGGATAGTTAAGAGAAATCTCTATAAAAACTAAGGAAGTGATCGTTTAACTTAAGATTTAAGAAAGTGATTTGTTTTAAATAATACTTTATTTTGCGTAATCATTACTCCTCTCCTTGTAAAATCAGAGAATCGCCTCTTTATGCGACCTGTTTTTGCAAACACTCTTCTCCTTGTACAATCAGAGAATCGCCTCTTAATGCGACCTGTTTTTGCAAACACTCCTCTCCTTGTAAAATCAGAGAATCGCCTCTTTGTGCGACCTGCTTTTGCAAACACTCCTCTCCTTGTAAAATCAGAGAATCGTCTCTTTGTGCGACCTATTTCTGATAAATGATCCTCACCTTAACTCCTTAGGTTACCCGCATCAATTAACAATCACCTTCTTTTCCTTTCTATACGCAAAATAAAATAAATGAATACCGCGAATAAATCAGCTAAGGCAACGCTTAAAAATAGAAGAGGTGGAAAGTTGAGATTCCTGCAATAGGTAGCAATCGAGAGGGAAAGTTTAGAAAAACGATTGTGTGAGGCGAAATCATCAGCAGAGAATCTCCAAGTCATTGCGACGGCGAGTGAAGTAAATCAGAAAAATAAAGTTGATTTGTCAGAATTTCAAATTGAAATAGGAAAAAAATTCGATGCATTATTGAAATTTTGAAGAGAAGTTAAGTTAAACAAATTAAAAGCGCAAGAATTAAAAAATGAAAGTTGTCCCAAAAATTAATTATGTCGTGTGGTGACGAAAGCGGGTAAACTATAATAAACCGGGAAGCGAATGTAACAAAAACTCGTGGAAATCGAACATTTGATTTAGATGACAGTCTTTTAAATCCCGATTTACGAATAATAAATCAATATTCGGACACACAAAAGAGAAATGATCCAGTAGATTCAGCGTTAGAAAAGAAAGCAAGTCAGAGTTATAAAAGATTAGAAAAGAGTTTATCGAAATATAACGTAGAAGCCCCTTCTGCCAAACTGAAAGCTAGAAAGTCCATTCACGACAGAGTCCGAAGTTTTAACTTAAATTTATTTGGCACTTATAGAGAAAATAAAGTTACGGACGACGAAGAAGACAGTGTTATTCAACAAGTTGGTATAAGCTTCCCCGTTAAACAAATACCTAGTTATTAAAATCAAGTAATCTAAATCCAGAAAATTGTAAAACTTCCTCCGCGGTCCAAGCGAGCGCATCTCTAGGAACCCCGCCTCCGAGCAGCACGATCCTATTCGTACGGAGCCGAGCGATGCCTAGGAGAACGTCGATGAACTAGGAGAAAAACTATGAAAGGGAGAAAAATTTTCCAGCGTATACGACTACGTCTGCCGACGGATCTCGAGTTTTTGGGGAATCACTGCATTTAAAAATAGTCCTAACAACTCTCGCGACTACTCAGAGAATAAGGAACAATTCTCTACCCCTACTGGAATTGTAATAAACCCTTTACAAATAATTGCTCCGAAAACGCGTTTAAATTTTGACGAAAGAGTAAGCGAAGAAAATAGTGAGAGTGAAATTGAAAATAACAAGAAAAAAATGGCTCCTCAAATAAAAGGAATATCTTTAAAAGATTCGCTCGATTTAATTCCTCGTTTTACTGGATCGAAGATATCTGTAACGCAGTTTGTCGATAGGTGCGCAGAGGCGAAAGAAATTCTTCCCGAAGGAAATGAGGAAGACTGTGACGTTAGCGTGCGCGAGGGGACAAAAATTTAAAACCATCGACGAAATTATTCAATTCTTTGAGAGTAATTTCGGATCATCAAAAACGTATCACGAAGTTTCGGCAGAACTAGCAAAAATCAAACAACGCCCGACGGAGAGCGTAGTCGTTTACTCGAATCGCCTTCGGGAAATCGAAAAAGAAATCAAGAAAGCCGCGGTACGCGAAGGGAGAGCAACGGATAAAAATAATTTAAACGAGGAATTAGAAAAAGATTGTGTTAGATTTTTTATTCGAGGACTTAGATGGGAAATACAAACTAGAATGTGTGATCTGCAAATGCTAGAGAAAGCTCGTAAGAAGGCGATAGAAATCGAGAGGGATTTCGCGTATACAGAAGAAAATGATGAAAATTTAAGGCGAGAAGAAGCGCGATTAAAACCAAAAGAGACTCGTAGAGTAAATGTAGTAGAAGCTACTCCGGAGATAACGTGCAGCTTTTGTAACCAAGTTGGACACGCCGCGATGAATTGTTTGAAATTCTGTTTACAATTTTCAAGTAATAACCGTCTCTCTCAGCCAAATGGGAATCCAAATAATAGTCGTTTTTCATTATTTAATGGAAATAATAATCGAAATAATAACCAACAATCGTATAATCGTAACAATAACTGGAATGGATTCGAAAGAAATTTCCGGTATAATAATCAGGAAAATAATTATCATCCAAATAACGAAGCAATTTTGAACAATAATATAAGAGATAACAATAATCAAAATCTTAATAATTCCACTTCAAATTTGCCAACGAACTTTTTCTGTCTTTACTGTCTAAAACCAGGGCATTACAAGCGTAATTGTTATACATTGATGAGGGATATGCAAGAAGGAAACTTGCCGACGGGAAACGGTCGCGGCCATCCTCACGCGGACGGAGAGGGTGCCGCTTCGAGTGCTCGCCCGTTCCCAGAGACTC
The DNA here is from genome assembly GCA_024372645.1 of Trichomalopsis sarcophagae. Classification (NCBI taxonomy): domain Eukaryota; kingdom Metazoa; phylum Arthropoda; class Insecta; order Hymenoptera; family Pteromalidae; genus Trichomalopsis; species Trichomalopsis sarcophagae. The sequence goes on along the minus strand of QLSS01000291.1, from coordinate 50,544 downwards.
AGGGAGCGAATACATCCTCTATGAGACAACAGTCAACTTAAATCAAAAGAACTGTGCGCCCAACATCGAGATTGATATTAAAGAGTTGACGCGTCCTGCAATTTTTATTTTAGACACCGGGTCTTCACCAAATCTATTAAAAATTTCACATGTCCCGATTTATTGACCAATAACTTCAGCATCAATAAAAACCCTAGGGACTATAACAGTCAATTATGACGGTTTAAACATTTATTTTCACATAGTCGGTGACGAGTTTCCGATCAGAGAAGCAGGAATCAGGCAGCGATTGCTTTCAACCAACAAGTGCAAAGATTTGTTATGAGAGGAATTGTTTTGAACTAGCAAATACAGAATATCCGTTTATTAACAATATACAGAATTTTAAAAATGATGAATATAATGATGAATGATAGAATTTGAAGAATAATGTAAGCAAGAGAGTCGTATCGGAGAGGCTTTCTAAGGGAGATAGTGCAATCGATTTTCGAAAAGAAAATATAATGGACTAATACAAGAAGAAAAACAGCCCTACAGCGACGAGCATAGAGCCTTAACGAGTCAAATAAGTGAAATAGAAAACACGAGTAAAATAGAAGATTTCGAGAGAAAAATTCGGGATGAAGCACACGAGAAATTCGAACCAATGTACGCCTCCCAAGTAGCCGAGATGAGCCCAACAGGACGTCCACCGGACGAGGAAAGTGCAAGGGCTGCTGTAAAGCAATATTACAATTTCAAATCCAATTTACAGAATTCTGAAAATAATAGTAACAATATAATCAGAGGAATAATTAATAATGATGAAGTTTCAAAAATAAATATTTGTAAAAAGCGTGTAATTAGTAAAGGTGCGATTCCGAAATCTATAAAATTGAGAAAGAAAATTAAAAAAATGTTACCATCAGATAACAATTACAAGGATTTTACAGATATTTTCTCAAAAGCTCGACCGTGTAAATTTCACAATTCAATCAAAAAGCACGAAAATCCCGAAGTTTTTAAGTTGGATGCAATGAGTGAGGCGTTAGAAAATATAAAATAATTTTGATTCTTATTTTCCTTCCTCTCAGTGGTAGTTATATTTGAAACACTTGAAAAAGATAAGTCGCAAGAAACAGAGCAATATTTACATGAGTGTGGGAGAATCGAGGAATTGTTAAATGACTTTCAGGATCCCTATAGAAAACAAGAACACGAAGTGCATGGACTTTGCGTAATATCCAGCACGCCAGCCTACGAAAATGCAGAAGGAGCCTACTGTAGTGTAGGTTATGCTCATAGACTCTGCAGCTGCCGAAGTTCCCTGCTGTGAGAGAGTCAAAACACTGCTACGCCTCGACCATCTTAATCCGAATGAACGAAAAGCTATTGAAAAGCTTGTTGACACTTATCACGAACAGTTTCATTTACCCGGAGAAAAACTCACTACTACGCATATAATTTAACATCGCATTCCGACTATAGATAATCGGCCCGTAAATGTTAAAACGTACCTCCCTCCTAGAGCACACAGAGGTCCAATTATCGCAAAAATTAAAGAATTTTATACGTATTAGAGAAACGTTGGCTATGGTTTTTGGCATTCGCCATTTCAGACACTATTTATTAGGTATGTCACGTCAACCTACTATAATGTAGACTCGCCGCCCAACGCACCCGTAGGTAACATGTCGACCAACAACATACCTCACCACGGTATTGGGTATCTTCCACGGCAGACATAGCAGAGGCCAAACAAACCAACGACGGTCGGCAACGCAGAACGCGACAAAACAACCAAGCTACTGACACGCGCGGCAACGGATGAAAGGGCAACGATCCTGAATAAACCAGGTCAAACAAGGGGAAAAACCCCTAAGCTACCGGACAATAAGGAAGCCATCAATCTTCGACGAACGACCCAAATAAGTGGAAATCGATACGACAATGAGAGAAATTACAATAAAGAAAACCATTACAGCTGGCCAGACTAGGGGACGCGCACGAGACGCACTGATTAACAAAAGTGGTACCCACCCCTACGGAGTCTCACACCCTCCCTAACTCCTGATTGGCCAAATCCTTCCCTATGCTTATGCATTACCCACATCCCTATAAATACCAATGGAGAGCAAGGAGGAGTACTCTTTCGTATTACGAAAGTCCTACTGGTAGGGCGAAGCTCTGCCCAACTCGCGACTTAAACTATTATTCTGTAGTTGAACTTAGATTCAGAGCGTTCGCCGAGTTTTTGGTCTCAGTCACATATCGACGGCTGACTGGAAGATCACCGTATCTCAGCCGCGGCTTCGAGAACGCCGTATCCCGGCGGTGGCTTCGGAAACGCCGTATCTGAGCCGAGCTTCGGAAACGCTGTATCTCGGACGCGATTTTTTTTCCTCGAATGTTGTAGTGTCAGCACTGCGCAAATTTTAAATATGACATAAAAATTTTTAAAATTTGCGTCAAAAATTCTGAAAAAAATCAGAATTACTTATTTGATTTATTATTTGACATTAACTACACTGTAAGTATAGATAATGTAGAAATTCGAGTAGAAAAACAGCAGAGGTTTTTGTTTCATTTTACGAATCACGTAAAATTTATGGAAGAATAATATTTACTTAAAATATTTAGCGAGGTGGAAAGAAGTAAAAAATACGAGTACAACGAAGAGTTTTAATTTTTTTCTGTTGAATTAGTAAAATATTAAATTTAAATTATCTAGGGGCGCGATAACGCCGCTTTGGCAAGAAAAAGTACAAAGTACGATTTGTCTACGGCGCGACCCTATATACTTTGAAATTGGGGTTTCCTCTGATCCGATCCGGTCGTGGAAGGAATCAGGTTTTCCTAAAGAAATCTTGGATATTATTGACAAAGTTGGTTATAAAGATCTCACGCCTATTCAACGACAGGCCATTCCAATCGGTTTACAAATTCGCGATATTATCGGCGTAAAATGAAAAGTTTTTCTACTCGAATTTCTACATTATCTATACTTACAGTGTAGTTAATGTCAAATAATAAATCAAATAAGTAATTCTGATTTTTTCAGAATTTATAGGCGATTTCATAGCGGCGCGAGTAAATCTAACGTCGCTAATTAAATTCTGGGCGGGAGACGACGAGGAAGATTTAACGTATGTACCGGAATTAAAACTTAAACCAGAAATTACGGAAGATTATCAAACACTAGGCATTCCGAGCAATTCTATGTCCTTCTATGATAATTTAAATAAAACGGGACATTCATCGAGTAAACAAATAAACCCAGACGCAGTCGAAGTCAAAAAATTTCAGTTTTCGACACCACGAATAAGCACTTTTAGACCGAGAGAAAACTTACTACAGTCAAGCGCGGACGCATACAATAATGCGTCAGTGAGTGTCTTGCATAGTAAAGCGGCAGAAAAGGTAATGCGAGATTTACCGAGGTTCGATGGAAAAAACATACCCGTGCACGTATTCGTGTTGCGATTACAACAAGCCGCGAACGCACTTACGCAGGAAGGAGAACTTGAACTCGCGAAAGTAATTTACTCGAAATTGGACGGCGACGCATACAACTCGACAATCAATAAAACATTCAGATCAGTAAGAGAAATTAGTAAGCACCTCGAATCAACATTCGGTTCGTGAAAATCAACGGACGAACTACTAGGAGAACTCGCGAAAATGAGGCAAAAGAAGGGAGAAAAAGTCGTTACTTACTCTAATAGAATTCGAATTTTAAACGAAAACATCAAAGCGGCAGCGAGTATCGAGAGAAAAGCGACGTCAAGTTTTAACGCGGAACTTAGTCGAAAATTAATATATTATTTCAAGAAAGGACTGGATTGGCCAATAATCACGCGACTTGGCGAATTTAACGACGTAAACGAAGCAATTATACATGCAATAGAAATAGAGCGTGATTTCGCATGCTATCAGGAAAATCGAGATCAAAAAAATAATACAGCTCAAATTTGCGTAGTAAACCCTCAAGCCATAGAAAAATGCCAAATCTGTAGTAACAAAGGCCATACAGCACAAAAATGTTGGTAAAGAAATTAGATTCCAAATAACGTAACCGTAAGATCACCAATCCGACCACAAACAAACCCAAGGGAGGAGCCTAACAATAGTGCGAGGCAGGAGGCGAGACAGATGCCATGGCGAAACCAACCCTCGCCGCGAACTACGCTCCAAAACCAAGGGGAACAATATGTTCACAGGCAGAAAGTAATTTTTTCCAACGAAAATGCGCGCGCCGAAAAACCTACATGCAATTACTGCAAAAAAGAAGGCCACTTTATAGCAGAATGTAGAAAAAGAGAATATAACAATAAAATGCGCGAAACACAGGGAAACGAAACGGGTCAATCGTATCAGGCTGCTGGACGAACGACCGAAAGCAGGCCGAGCCCGACACAGAGATGTGACGTGGCCAATCTGGGGTGAGAATTACGCCTCAACCCAGTCCCGAGGCCTCGACACTATTATTTTTCTTGAGGTCTCAGAGGGAATTCCCCGAGGATTCGCAGGAACTCCCTCTGACGCAGCCGGAGTTACAAAGATAACGCGAACACTCTCACTCGCTTTTCTCTTCTCCAAAATTCTCTGCTTCCCTGAATCCTTGTCCTCGCTCCTTGTCCTCCGGCTTCTTGGACTCCTTACACAACACTCGCACAAGAAAAAGAAACAAGAACACACGCGTTAGCAACAATCGCGCATACAGCACAGAGTACACCGAAGGACACGGCGCACGACGAGTTGCCTCGTCGCAGAGGTTCAACCATAGCGAACAACAATAAGTATCAGCGAAGTAAAACTCAGCTTGTGCGCAAAATCCCCCTCAATCAAATTAATAAATCCACTAAACGGCAAAGAGATCGTGTTAATATTAGACTTAGGAGCAGGACCGAACTTATTAAAAGAAGGCGAATGCATAAAAGGAGTTAAAGTTAACGAAAACGCGATAATTAAATTAAGGGGCATTACAGCAGGAGTGACACATACGCTCGGCACAATCACATTATAATGCACGCATTTTAAAATAGAATTTCATTTAGTGAACAACGATTTTCCAATAAAAGAAAACGGATTGGGATGCGATTTTTTCGCACAATCGGGAGCAAGTATCGATTATAAAAATAATTGCTTAAAATTCGGAGAGCAAATGATCGCGTTCACTAATAAAGTAAGGGAAGAAAGCATAGCAAAGCACTGACATATTCATTATCAGCAATGGGAATATTCAATTGCCTTCTCAATCTTTGTGCTTCTTTTGAATTTATTTCTGTTTGTTTTTCAGCTTGCTTGATACGTAATTGGTCATTTATCACTGCAGCAGATAATGCATTTTTGCCAGGTTCAATATCAAGGTTAGACATCAGAAATAATAATCCCTTTCAGCCAGTCGAAAACATAATGCATGCTATATATGCTGATATTTTTAATGTTTCAAGTTGAACAAAATCAGTCTTTGGTGCGATATTCCATAAAACATTATTGATGAACTCGTTAGCATTCTGCGTCTGGCCACCTAAACATTTTCTAAGAAGCTCCGGCTCAGACAGTTTTTTTAACACATCTTCAATTTCATCTAAAATTGCTTTTGGTATTGTTGGAGGATGGACATAATCTTGTTCTTTATATTATTAAATAATTGTAAAAATACCATTGTAAGATCTATGACCTCGATGCTGCCATGTACCATCACCTTGAACATCTAAATTTCGCGTACAAGCTACAACTTCGTCTGGAGTATTTGTCAACCCCGATTCATTCTCTGACATATCTTCCTGTTCTAAATTTTTGATACTCAATCGACGAATAGCTTCTTGATTGGAATCATCAACTTCAACAGTTTCTTTGCTTGAATTCTAAGTAAGTTCGATTTCCTCTTCACTGGCATCAGTCATGAATTTATGAGCAACATCACAGGTAACGTTTAATAGATGTTTTCTAATTTTAGTAAAACTTTAGTTTTGTACTGGAGCAGGAAAATCACTCCACAAAAACTTCTGAGGCTTCCAAGGCCACCCCCAACTATTCTCATGGCAAGAACACTACGTATGTTTAGTTCATAAATATTTGATTTTTTACCAATTTTCTTGCAATTAAAAAAAAAATATTATGTTTACACTTATCACAAGAAATACTACACTTTCCACCTAATCCACTACAACTTTCTTCATATATTTTGATATTTCCACCACATTTACACACTAAATTATTTTCAAGAATTGTAAAAAGAAGTCTCATATAAAAAATCCTATAACCTTCAAAACTGACTTCTAGATGGTAAACAGAAGATAATTTATAAACGGAATAACTTTTTTTTTATAATTCGCATTCAGACTTTTGAACGTTTTTTTTCTGCAAAGAGATCTTTTTTTAGCAATTTTTGTACTTTTTATATTTTTTATTAAAAGCAGAAGAAACCTGTAGCATAACATAAGTATGTCAACATTAGGCTACGCATGTACGAAAAAAAATTTCGTAGCTACTAAGCTGATTCTATAATAACGCGCTATCTATGTATGTATGTATGTATGTATATACACTCGCTCGTGCACACACACACACACACATATATATATATATACATATCAGCGCTTCATACCTATGGAATAACCTGCCATCACACATCCGTAACACTACATCTATCGCAAGTTTCAGGAAACTAGATAAAGAGCACTTTCTCGAACTCAAAGACACATAAACATTGTATACACATTCACGCGCATGCGCACACTTACTCACTCTCGCTGAACCGATCTTCACTTTTGCATACTATCACTCTACACAATCTCTAAAACAGATACTTCAACTTATTATTATTTTTTATTTTTTTATTTTTTAATGCTATTTCTGCTGTATATTGTAACGTGGTTGTTATTTACCGTTATTTATAAATAGTAACAATATCACGTCCGGCTATATTTATATAGAAGGCGCCAGGTCGGACGGATTTTCTTCAAACGAACTCTAATCGCGTTGCCGGCTATTTATAGACTCTAATCCTGGAGGAGATTCGGCCGTGGGAAAGTCGAGAAAATTTAATGACACTCTTTATTTTCACTTTCACAATATCACTTATTTATTATAGTAGTAATTAACCGGTTATTCGAATTTTATGGTTGATACTCGGCAGCGACCAACACTCACGCAATTCACACTGTGATTTTAGGTACAAACTCGATTCGCGACTAATGCGGCAGTACAGCAATTAAATGGCTTACAAATTCTCTTCTCTACCTTGATGTTCTCTACTCAACTTCCTTCCTCTCGTACAAATGCTATCTCGTGCTCTCTAAAACGACGCGAAAGAAAACTGCAAATTGTTTTGAGTACCGGAGGGTGTGATCTCCTCTAGGCTTCTCGAAAAAAATTCGAGCTCGCGTGGCGCCAAACGAGGCGAAGCCTCGCATACAAAAAGATGCGCATGCGCAATACATACATCACTCTGCGACGTTGCAAAAGTCGCAGCCGCGTCGAGACGAGGAATCTCGTTCGATGCGGTCAAGCCCTGACTGCGCGGAAGAAGCGAGTGCGCCGACCTGTCCTCAAGTTCGGGGAACGGGCTAGCTAATCGTCATCGTCGTCGCGAGAGTGAGCATCGTTGGCGCGAGAGCGAGCCTCGTCGGCGCGCGCGAGAACGAGCGGGGAAATCGGAGAGTTCTCTCACGACTGTCGACGGAGCACGTCGACGTTTGTGAGAGTTTAGTGCGTCTTCCTCTGCTTGTCGACCCTGTCGAATAGAGGAGATTGGGAGAGTCTCCCAAGAGTGTGCGAGAGTGCACGTATGTTACAGGTGCCCGGACGAGGCAGCGACCATCCAGGCGAGATGAAGGAAGCCAGTCAGTCCGCCACCATCATCCGGAGGACCAGAGCAGCCAACAACATCGGCGTGGGAGAGCCGAAGCCGCCAGCTGCCATCGGGTCCAGGAGACATCGACGGGAGCACCGATGGACGTCCACCGGAAGCCGAGAGAAGAGAGCGAGTAAGAGAGAGAGAGAGAGAGAGAGAGAGAGAGAGAGAGAGAGAGAGAGAGAGAGAGAGAGAGAGAGAGAAAACCGTGAGTGTGTAAGAGAGAGAGTGAGTGAGTCGAGAGAGTGGTGTGCGGTGCGGGCGCACACCTAGATGTCTTATGTGCGAGGCGTCTAGCCAGCGCACGCGAAGAGAGAGCGAGAGAAAGTGTGAGAGAGAGAGAGAGAGAGAGAGAGAGAGAGAGAGAGAGAGAGAGAGAGAG
>QLSS01000291.1:0-41824 GCA_024372645.1 Trichomalopsis sarcophagae | reverse complement strand
AGAGAGAGAGAGAGAGAGAGAGAGAGAGAGAGAGAGAGCCAACCGTCAACGGACTGGACCTGGGCCTGAGGCCTGCCGTCTGCTGCACGAGTGCGGCTCGTGCGTGAGCGCGCCAACATAAGCCCTGCGTGGCTACATTGTGCGCGGGAGGCATCATTGCCACCGCGTTGTAGGGAAGGGCTGGGCGAAATATAAGTGCAATAAAGTGATAACCATTGTGTGATTCGTGTAATTCTTTTCCCCTCTCCCTAGCGTTCTCCCAAACGTGACGATCGCGTCAAATCCCACGAAAAAAGAAAAATCCTAGCGCATGCGAGGCGTTAGGTGTTGCGCACCTGTGTTGGGAGGCACAGCGTCGCAACTCCTACATTCTCAATTTACTAGGTTTCTGGCAGAACATTTCACTTGATAAGTCATCCACGCACCTCTCAATTACACTCTCTTTCATACTGCATACCTTACATAATTATTAATACACTGAGAAAAACGGTACAATAAAGATTAAAATAACTTAAACAAAAATTACTATAATCTTGAGTAATGGAGGGACATACTTGCTCTATGAGATACTTTCTTAAAAATTTTTTTTTTTTAACATCCTCGGTCATAAAAAGTATACTAATGCGTTATAAAAATTATTATACACATAGCAATTTTTGTTTTATTTCTAAGATTACTACTGAAAAGGACGAATTTTTACTATATTAGATAGCAAAAACATAACATGAATGAAATGAATTCTTCAGCGTCTCCGTCTTGAAGGTCGGGATTTCCAGTGGAGTCACCTCACCCGTCACAGGCCTGAGCGCGACGTGGAAATCAAAGTAGGCGAATAGATAAGTAGGCCATGAAGTATTTCCTACGTCCAGCGGTGGTAAGCCATTGCAGCTCACGCCTGTAAGGCGAGATGTGCTCGTCCCTCCTTACACAGTAGATATAACGGATCCCCGTATTGACAAGCCTCTGCAGTTTTAAGTCAAGTTCCTGGGTCAGGTCACAGTAAGCAAGTGAGCAATAGTCGATGAGAGGAAACAGGAGTGCTTGCACTAAATGTTTGCGCAATCTGAGGGTATTGCTTTTCCGAAAAAAATAGAGCCGATACATTAAAGAGTGAGCACGTTTACAAATTTGTGTAACGTGCTCTTTCCACGTAAGTTTGGAGTCAAGCACCAGCCCCAGGTTGCGCACCGATGATTCAAAGTTGACCTGTTCTCCCCCTATGTTTATATAGGTGTTAGCAGTAGAAGGTAGAGCGTTGATATAGTAGTGGGAACCCAGGACGATAGCCTTAGTTTTAGTTACATTCAGTTTAAGACTATTCAGCGCAGCCCAGCACATTATCCTCTCGGCGTTAGCACTCATCCTGACAGAACAGGAGTCGAGCTCCTCAAGGTGGCATTGGCTGTAGATCTGCAGGTCATTCGCGTAGATTAGATGGGACACATCTGAATCAAGGCAAAAACCAATATCATTGATGTACAACGAGAACAGCAAGGGACCTAAAACTGACCCCTGTGGGACACCGGTATAAGAGAGAAAGAGAGAGAGAGAGAGAGAGAGAGAGAGAGAGAGAGAGAGAGAGAGAGAGAGAGAGAGAGAGAGAGAGAGAGAGAGAGAGAGAGATCTGAGAGATTTCTACCTCGACGGTCACCCCGTCGCATTCCCACTCCCAAACTAAACATACTCGGAATGTTTCAGTTATTCAACAACAGAAAATCAATCCAATGGCTCTCTCTCTCTCTCTCTCTCTCTATCTCTCTCCCGCCCTACCAATCCCTCGTGGCTGCGTGGCTGTAAGAAAATTCGATTAGTTTAACCTAGAGATGAAAGAGTCGACAAATTATTGCTTGAAAACCCAGGTAGGATCAAGAATACTCACTCTACTGACGATTATATCTCTCTCGATTCTGGCTGTGACTTGGGCTCTATATGGGTTCATTATTCCCGTGTTTTACTTCTCGATCTACTAGGCTGTGATGAACTGAAGGTCTGCCTCAGGATGGAGTCCCGAATACCCTGGAGTAGGTCTTTTACTTCTTCAATGAGGCAATAGCGTCTCGGCAACGGCTTCAACTACTCTTCTCGTTAGGGAACCTTCCCTATCTGGTGAAGTACTCCTCGACGAGGAGGACGGTGATCTAGAGCGGTTCCCGGTAGGGGAGTATGGTGTGCCTTGACGGCTGGTTCGTCGAATAGCTGAGGCTTTGGAAACAAAAGAGGAATTATGATGACTTTTGGGAACTTATGCAGACGTCAGCATAATTTTGTGATGAATGCTTAAACGAAAAGGGACTTATGCTAACAAAAAAGCTTCTTTTATATATATAGAGTATAAGTGTTTTTTCTGAGCTTCGAGTGCCTGGAGGGACGCCTCCAGATACACTCCAGCCCACACTACTTCTAGCGCCGTCAACGGCCGTGAGGACGAGCAGAGAAGCGTTCGGTCAGCGACCGAGTAAGTAGGAATTTTTGTCAATATCCGGGACGAAGTCGTCGAAGGCCAAGTTTCGGCGCCACCGAATCGTCGGCCCAGCTTCGCCTGAGAAACCGCGCGTATCCTTCTCGCAAGCGCCATCTTCTAGAATTTGTATCACTTTATATTACACTCAGATTCAGATAATATACGTTCTCGCTATCAACTACACGCCAGTGTTTCTTCCTATGTGAAATTCCCGATTACCCCAGCTGTCTGGTTGCCCACGGATACGCGGAGGAAAGCGTGGTGCATCACGCATTTGTAGTGAGCATTCGGCAAGCCAACGCACGGGTAATAGCGCTACACCAGCGGATAACATCTGCTCGCTATCGTCTGGCCATCACCGAGGGATCACCGACCGGGAAATCCACCTCCTGGAGGTGAAGTGTGGCATCTTCGCGGCCGCACGATAAGCTGTCGAATCGCCCCGTTACAACTGGTGCCCCAAAATTTGAATCTGAAGCGCGGCTAGCAACAGCGCGCAAAAATCGTAGCAGGCGAGAGGACGTAACGAGTAAGCGGCGCAGGCGTAAACAAAGCGTGTTTACGCCGCGCGAACTGTCGTCGAACAGCGCAGAGCTCGAACACTGTTTACAGTATGAGTGCGAGAGAGAAAAAGAGATAGATAGATAGGTTTTTATTTGCTAAAGGAAAAAAAAATAATAGAATTTAGGTTACATAGACTGTGTCGCATACAGTCTAACAAAAATATAAAATACAATATAAAAAATACCGTCAAATATAATCTCATAAAAACACATTTGGTCACATTTAATTATCACATAAAACTTTTTAAATATTACACTGCACATTTAAGGTTTGGTCATAGACCTATCTATATTGCACGTTGGAAAACTAACTTACGTAATACCGAATGGATTTTTACGGCCTGAGAGCCGAGTCTGACTAGATTCAAACTAGATTAAGATTTAGAATCAAGCGCCAGAGGGCTCAGCGTCGTCAACATTCTGTGGTCAGCAGGTGCCGCCGTAGTGCCCCCTTGAAGGAGGCGAGAGATGGCAGGTTTCGCACAGTAGAAGGGAGAGTTCCAGAACCGAGCACCCTGGACCTGGAAGGCCCTAGCCCCAGTTTCAGTACTCACGGTAGGGATGCTCAGGTCCGGGAGAACTCCCCTACTGGAGGGTCTCGGCTTGTGTTTACTGAAAAATGAGGCCAGATACGAGGGTTCACCGATCTGAATTACTTTGTAGAGTAGAATGGCCTCAAAGTAGAGCACCTTTGAGAGGTAGCAGAGCAGTGATATCGGACGAAAGTCCTTAACCTTTGAAGGAGCGCTGGTCTTTCTTAGAGCGATCAACTGTGCCTGCTTCCAGATACTCGGAAAGATTTTTCTGAGCGAAGGAGCATTTAATAGAGAGAGAGAAAGAGAACCTCCGGGAAGGAAAGCGGCTCGACATTAGATTTGCGTAAGATGAGTGGCAGGCTCACAAGTAGTGTATAGCTTAAATACAGTAGTGCGGAGTACAGCGCACGCAGTACAAGATAGCTGAGTCGCATGGCACCGGAGTCAGGTCTAAGACGAGCGCGGAAAGGGAGCTGAGCGAAGCGCGCGGAGGGATTACGAACGGTACGCGCGGAGAGAGACAAGCTCGCGCGCGAAAAAGCGCGCAGCCAGAGGTCACACTATATAGGTGTGCTCGTCGCGTCGCGCGAGCACAATATATAGATATACTCCCCGCTTCGAGCGGCGAGCCGCGGGGTTCGCAACTAATACTTCGCAAATAATAAGTCGCGCGGCTAGCGGATTGATACCGCTCCGTAAACGAAAGTCAACAGGCCTCTCACACTCGCACGAATATGACCATCGTGCGTGCAGCGCATAGATAGACTTTCGCGATTTTTTCTACCATTCTAGGTAATAGGAAAATCCCTGTATATGAGAACAGGAGTAAAGTGCCGCCAAAAGAAAAATTAAAATTAAAATTTGAAAATTTTTTTTGAAGTGATAACTTCAAAAAGTGATAACTTCTGGGACGGAGTGAATTGGTTGGAATGCGTTACGGCGCCGTTATGTCTGGCTATCCCCACCCTGCCGTCTCTTGCCTTCTCTCTCGCACGCATACGGCGACTCAGCGGAGACATCCCCACCCTGCGGTCTCTTGCTTCCTCTCTCGCACGCATACGGAGGCTCAGCGAAGACATCCCCACTCTGCGCGCGCTTCCTTCTCTCTCTACTGGCACGTGTTCTCTCACTCGCTCGCGTCAACATGCCCTCTCTCTTTCGCATACTATATATCGACGGCTGACTGGAAGATCACCGTATCTCAGCCGCGGCTTCGAGAACGCCGTATCCCAGCGGTGGCTTCGGGATCGCCGTATCTCAGCCGAGGCTTCGGAAACACCGTATCTGAGCCGCAGCTTCGGAAACGCCGTATCTCGGACGTGATTTTTTTCCCTCAAATTTTGTAGTGGCAGCACTGCGCAAATTTTAAATATGACGTAAAAATTTTTAAAATTTGCTTCAAAAATTCTGAAAAAAATTAGAATTACTTATTTGATTTATTATTTGACATTAACTACACTGTAAGTATAGATAATGTAGAAATTCGAGTAGAAAAACAGCAGAGGTTTTGTTTCATTTTACGAAACACGTAAAATTTATGGAAGAATAATATTTACTTAAAATGTTTAGCGAAAATGTGGAAAGAAGTAAAAAATACGAGTACAACGAAGAGTTTTAATTTTTTTCTGTTGAATTAGTAAAATATTAAATTTAAATTATCTATTACCGAGTGTGATATTTACGTGTATATTGATAATTATATTGTTGTGTTAAATACCAGCCAGTCAACTTAAACTGTTAAATAATGATAAATATTGTACATAAAATATATATTTCACATTCAAAAGGAAATTAAATTACGTTTTACTTATTCCTGATCCATTTATAAATTATTAGATTAACAAAAAATATAACTATAAAATTATTATTGCCATCATGCGTTAAACAAGTTCTATATTTGATAGTTTCTATAAATGTCATATGAAGTTATCACTTCTGTCGGGCGTCCCGTGACGCACACGTTTTTTTTTAAAGTAACATTGCCTGCAATGAAACAAGGTTGCAGGAACCACATTTGTACATTTGTTTTTATTTATTTTTATGCGAAATAAGTGTATAGAGAGTAACCGGTGGCACAAAACGTACGAAAACAAAAACCAAGAAAAAGCGAAATAGAGTCTCGCAGGTTAGGGATTGCGAATACGCGCGCACGACGGATGTAAATAGCATTGTAAGATCACCCGCAAGAATTAAAAGAAGAAAACAGATTAAGAAGATATATTAAAAAAGAAAATAATGACAACAGCAGAATGAAGAAGACAAGATGCTAGATTTCAAAGAAAGAGAAATCAATGACAAGCTGCTAGATTTAGGGGAGGAAGGAGTGCACACCGCATTGGTTAATTTAGATCTGCGTCGCGATGGAGGTGTCAAGGTTGAACGAGTCTAGAGGTGGCTGACGGGCGAATACAGCCTAAATAATTTCAAAACATCGTTGTATTTGGATCCAGTAGATATAAAGGCCGAACGGGTGTCGATACGCAGGACTTTTATACGCTCAGTCTGCGAGCAATATCGACAAACTACGATCGTCACAGCAGCCGTCCCGCATGCGCGGTCGATTACAGAGAACTTTGAGCAGACCACAAGTCGGCGAGGAAGAGAGAGAGGAATCCCCAAAACAAGCAACACAGAGGCAGTCAAACAAGAGGAGACTTAATCGATTACAAGGATAGACGAAAAAGAATACGTCATGCCAGCAGGCATGATGCAACATATGAAAAGTCTGCAACGCTCAATGGAACCACAACAACAAAGACGAGTGGCAGATATGGGAGGATTTACGCGGCGTAGACTTAAACAAAGGTATTAGTGCGCGACTACGTGACTTGCCTCTTAGGGATGATGAAGGAAATGAGACCACCTCCGACCGTCCACAAGGCGCTAGATATTTTACATAAGAATCGGTGACCGGAATTACAGCAGCTGATACCTCGCATAAACTGTTTTGACTGGAATTTATAAAAATAAACTCGACTACGGTGCATCCGATGACCTTCGCGGGAAAAATAGACCACTCAGGGAATTGTGAAAAGGCAGGCACATACATGGACCCATACGGGGTATACGACAAAGTAGTAGTGTCAGGTTATCTTAAAATAACGTTAAAAGAATACGAAGCATCGGTTAATTTAAACACGAACGAAATAGTTTTAAGGTCAGGAACTAGGTACACACTCACGCAGGATCAATGTATAGACTCAGAAGACGGATACGCGTTTTGGGACCCGTATCGACATGCGAATTCCAAAAATTTCGCGGAACTATACGCAGGCGAAGTAAATAAAGTTACGCACAGTTAGGAAGGAAATGCATAAAGACCAGTGTACATTATGGAATCGTCGCAAGTCACGTTCGCGTTCAGGGCGGTCGGCACAGTAAACGTATGCGGATATGACCTTGTACGTACAGAACACCCAAAATTATTATTTTTAGAAGGTCTACAAACAGAATATTTACGAATAGTAAAAGCTCCGTCAGTAAATAATTTAGACATATTCGCGTACGTAAATTCGAAATTCGTTTATGTAGAAAAACACATAAAAGGACAAATTAAACAACTATATCACGATTTAATTTTACAAAAATGCGAACTCGAAAAGAGGGTAATAGCAAACGCACTCAGCATCGCAACAGCAGCACAGGATTTGTTCGCGTATCAAATCACAAAAAAGAGCGAATATATAGGGTTAGTAGCAGGCGAAGTAGTATACTTAATGAAATGCGTGCAAGTGGAAGTACACCGCAGGGAAGAAAGTACTTGTTATCAGGAACTACCGGTAATAAAAGACGATAAAAAGTACTTTTTAACTCCACGAACGCACATTCTTAAAACGTTCGGGACAGAAACTACATGTAACCCATTAATTCCGCCGATGTTTCAATTAGAGAACGAATGGTATACGGTATTACGAGGATTGGTAACAAAAGGAATAACGCCAAACACGCTAAAACCAAAAACAAAACCGACATGGAATTATACGGATCCGGTGAAAAGCGGAATATACACGCCAGCGCAAATACAAGCACTGAGACATCATTTAATGTTCCCGGTAGAAAAGCCAGCAGTGCTAAATTCAATCGCGATGAGCATGTCAGGCAGAAGCGCTAGAATGGACGGACTATCAGTCACGAGACTGTTCGATGAGAACGCTATTGCAAGACTCGCAGAATCAACATGGGGTAGAATATGGGGAAAGTTTTTAACGTCCAGCTCGGCTTCGGCTGGGATAATTCGCCTGTTTACGATAGCGAGAATCATTAAATTCGTAGCTGACACAATAATTCACGGTTATGTTTTACATTCTATATACGGATTCTCAATTTACATTTTGGGAAGTTTCTGGAATTCGGTAACACAATTACTGTTGCATTTGGGATCGCGAAAGGAAAAATTAGAAAAACAAGGCGAAGAGGGGAAAAAGGACCCGGAACCTCAGCCGCAACCGAACGAATATCCAACAGAGGCTCCGCCCCTTCCAAAGGACGACGGCATCGCTCCCGCAGCGATTTTAGTCGAGGGGGGAGAGCAACCATTACGGTATCAAGCGGTAGCAAACCAATTATACCCAGTGCTACCGAACGCTAACGGTGTATTTCCGCCGCGAAAAAGTTTTAAACGCTCATTCGAGACACAAGTCTAATTAAAATAAAAAAAAAACCTGTCTCAAGGACGCCATATAGTTGTACTGGTACGAGTATTGTAGCATGTATGCACTTGATGACAAAGCAAAGAAAACATTAGTAAATCAATTAATCGATGTTAGAAAAGAAATTACGTGGTCAGCACAGAGACGCGGCGAGTCTGCAAACGAATACGGTGCAAGGGTAGCAGAACTCCTCCTCGCCTACAATAATAAGGGAAGTTTAGCGAAAGCAGAAGTATTTGAAATCACCGACTCAAACGTAGACAGGGAAAGATTGGCTATTTATTCGTTCTTGAAAGGAATCCGCGGAGAAACTAAAAATTATATGTGCGAACTGGCAATTTATAAATATTTAGCGCAGGCGAGAAGACATGCCCAACAAATAACTCGCCGCCTGGAAGATACTAAACAAATCAAAAAATCTATGATGACATTTGTCTAAAAATAACGAATTAAAGCCTAGAAAACAAGGATTAAAACATTCAAGAATAATAAAAAGCCAATGGACTATTATTCAGTCTGTAGAGCGCTAGAAGGTTGGTACTCGGTTCAAACCAAGGCAGGAATACGCGGACACTACACTAACGATCATAAAAAAATATTTTGCCAACTCTGCTATCATCAGCGTGTACAAGACACTAGGGGCGAGTACGTGCGACTCCTATATACGCACATACTCTCGAAAATCACGCTACCGATCTCGTGTAACATCTGCGGGGCGACACTGGTTGAGGTAGCGCCAGCTAGGAAGTGCGAAACATGTCACAAGATTTATACGGGGCAAGCAAGTATCAGGAGGCCGAACGCCTCACATTTCGTGATAGGTTTCGTAAAACCGAATCTGAACTAATTAGAACTTCAATCAGATCAAGAAATCAAAAATCGAAGAAGGAAATTTTCTGTAGTAGGCAGGGTGAAAGAAAAGGTGTTAGCCACGCATATCGGTGTCAGGTGGGAGTCAATCTCCGATAAGACTATAGATAAGATAAACAGCACGGCGGTGCGAGAAGCGAAACGATGGAGGGAAAAACGAGTAAACGACTACGGAAGGCAAATAGCGGAGCAACGAGCGCTGGCAGCCGACCAGGGACGTGCCGGAACAATGGTCCCGGCTGAGGCACTAGTAGTGCGGCCACTGACCCTCGAACCCCAAACGTACCGAGACCATAAAAATTATACGATCACGATTGAAGAACCTGTAAACGACCCACTCTCGAGAGCGACGCATGCAAAGAGAAAAACGTCGGATGGGATAATCGAAATCAAGGAAGAAGTCGAAGAAAGTACTGATCACTACACGATAACGCGCCACGACGGTGCTATAGGAATTTGTTTCTTAAACCAGAGCTCGGAAAACAAGACGCGATACGATGAGAATAATTAAACTATATATACCCAAAACACTATAATCTGACACAATAAAAGACTATGAAGAACAGCGGATTTAAATAACAACCTCGCATTACAGATGAAGTAGAGCACTTATTATAGGACAGGACTCCTCCTAATGCTGGGGACAGTAATGGCGGGAACAAAAATCAAGATATCCGGAACTAAAAAACAACCCCGGACTTATGTACCAGCGAAAAGAAGATACGCGACTCACCACGGGAGAATGGAAATTTGTAACATTGATCGTCACCACCCCAGTTTTCAACAGCGTGGGATTATTCCAACGAACAGCAATATTCTTGACACAGACAGAAGCGTATCGAAATGCATCCAACAGCGTATTAATGAACCAAATGTATCTAATGCAAGATAAAATCTTACAACTAAATAAGATGACTGTTGTATTCGACTCAATAAAAGGAACGTACGATATTCAGACGCACAAACACTGCGGCAACGACTGCGAACTGTTAGAAAGGGAAGGAATCAATAACCTAATACTACTCGAAGATTTGAGGCGAAATAGAAAAGAAGAATTTTCAGAACCAGGTGACCGCAAGACAGTCGTAGAAAACGAAATGAACGAACAGATAAAGACTCTCGAGCGCAAAAAAAAACGCGCTGATAACCAGACTCGGAATGAACGAGGAGGACGACACAAACACAGTGGAAGGAGAACCAGAACCATCCATCGATGAGAGTATCCAAATTCTCAACGAGAACTTAGAGCTGGCAAGCAGAATATTCACTATCAGGCAGATTAAGGAGTATGGATTATCGACGAGAACAATGAGAAACGCACACATTATGGCGATAATAATCGGTATATTTGGAGCTATGGTGAGTCTCTTAATCATCGTAGGAATCCAAAGCTTAAAAGAACAAAATACACAAGAAGAACCAGAGGCAATTTACGTACCAATGAGAGGACTAGACCCAACTATCAGGTGCGAATTTCACGGGCCCTCACGCTAAGGCTGAAAAAGTTGACGACGTACCAAGAGTGCTAGCGGTGCAGGTGCGAGAAAACGCACTGTCAGTCATAATCGAAGAAAGTTCAGCGACTGGATAAACAAACGCGAGAGAAACGAACAACCATAAGTCGGCAGGTAGGAAGAATGCAACAAACTAGAGACTAAACACAACAAGCGACTACCCGCAAAGAAAGTAAGTATTTAAAAAAAATGGAATGCATAAAAGCATCTTATCAATAATCCTATATAGGCCAGTCAATAGAGCAAAATAATGTCGATATTTTGACAAAAAAACGTACAGCAATCTGACTGTGCGATCATGTAAAGTACAGTCCCTAGATGTTAACTTTTGTGTTTCCAACTCGCAACTTGCATTCTTAAGTTTGTTATTAACAAATTAGTGCAAAAAAAACCTTTTTTTCAGTTTTTTGCTTATATAACGAAAATTTTTCAATTTTTGAAGTGATAACTTCTTATGGGACGGAGTGAATTGGTTGGAATGCGTTATGGCGCCGTTATGTCTGGCTATCCCCACCCTGCCGTCTCTTGCCTTCTCTCTCGCACGCATACGGCGACTCAGCGGAGACATCCCCACCCTGCGGTCTCTTGCTTCCTCTCTCGCACGCATACGGCGGCTCAGCGGAGACATCCCCACTCTGCGCGCGCTTTCTTCTCTCTCTACTTGCACGTGTTCTCTCTCTTTCGCTCTCTCTCACTCGCTCGCGTCTACATGCCCTTTCTCTTTCGCATACTGTATATCGACGGCTGACAGGAAGATCACCGTATCTCAGCCGCGGCTTCGAGAACGCCGTATCCCGGCGGTGGCTTCGTGATCGCCGTATCTCAGCCGAGGCTTCGGAAACGCCGTATCTGAGCCGCAGCTTCGGAAACGCCGTATCTCGGACGCGATTTTTTTTCCTCAAATTTAGTAGTGGCAGCACTGCGCAAATTTTAAATATGACGTAAAAATTTTTAAAATTTGCGTCAAAAATTCTGAAAAAAATCAGAATTACTTATTTGATTTATTATTTGACATTAACTACACTGTAAGTATAGATAATGTAGAAATTCGAGTAGAAAAACAGCAGAGGTTTTTGTTTCATTTTACGAAACACGTAAAATTTATGGAAGAATAATATTTACTTAAAATGTTTAGCGAGGTGGAAAGAAGTAAAAAATACGAGTACAACGAAGAGCTTTAATTTTTTTCTGTTGAATTAGTAAAATATTAAATTTAAATTATCTAGGGGCGCGATAGCGCCGCTTTGGCAAGAAAAAGTACGAAGTACGATTTGTCTACGGCGCGACCCTATATACTTTGAAATTGGGGTTTCCTCTGATCCGATCCGGTCGTGGAAAGAATCAGGTTTACCTAAAGAAATCTTGGATATTATTGACAAAATTGGTTATAAAGATCTCACGCCTATTCAACGACAGGCCATTCCAATCGGTTTACAAAATCACGATATTATCGGTGTAAAATGAAAAGTTTTTCTACTCGAATTTCTACATTATCTATACTTACAGTGTAGTTAATGTCAAATAATAAATCAAATAAGTAATTCTGATTTTTTTCAGAATTTTTGACGCAAATTTTAAAAATTTTTACGTCATATTTAACGCCACTACAAAATTTGAGGAAAAAAATCGCGTCCGAGATACGGCGTTTCCGAAGCTGCGGCTCAGATACGGCGTTTCCGAAGCCGCGGCTGAGATACGGTGATCTTCCAGTCAGCCGTCGATATGCTCCACTACAGACGCTCTCTATCTCTCCCTTTCTTTCCTCGACACTTTTCTCTTAGCGTGGGTGCACAGTAAACATAACCTCTACATTAGTAAAACTTTTGAAGTGAACATTGTGTTATTAAATTGTGTTAGTAAACAGATAGTTATTTTGATTTTTCAATTACCGAGTGTGATATTTACGTGGATATTGATAATCATATTGTTGTCTTAAATACCAGCCAGTCAACTTAAACTATTAAATAATGATAAATATTGTACATAAAATATATATTTTGCGTACACATCATGCGTTAAAAAAGTTCTATATTTGATAGTTTCTATAAATATCATATGAAGTTATCACTTCTGTCGGGCGTCCCCTGAAGCACACGTTTTTTTCAAAAATTCATAACTTTTTTATTTATGAAGATTAAGAGCTGAAATTTTGCACAGAAGTAGATAGTTATATCAACTTTAAGTGTGCAAAAGGCAGGCACTGCGGATCAATAGTTTTTGCGCAATAGCGATTTCAATTTTTTTATGCGTTTTTTTGTCGGGTGTCCTCTACGTCCTCTACGGTCAGATTTCAATTCTAATACCAGTATTCCAAAGTATAAATAAAATACTAAAAGACGTATATTCCAAATTTTTGTTAAAATGCATTGAAATGGTCGAAAAATGCAGTTGAATATCGGCAAAAGCGGCCGAGCGGGCTCGAGTGTGCGAGGAGTGGGGGAATGAGAGGAAGCGCGCCTATATAGATATACAGGCGCGCTGCGTCGCATCTTTTCACTCGCTTTTCTCGGAGACTAATGCACCTTTTTGGATGATTTTTTCATCAATCATCATCAAGCCCTAATGAGAACTCTACTGTACATATCCACGAACAACCGCCCAAGTTCCAAGCATCCTGAATACACCAATTATAAAGACAGACTATACACTTTCACACTATGGTTGGAAGGATCAAGTGACCAACCGGAAGTTCAAGTAGAGATGGGCCTCTGTTATAATTATTAAAACAATCAAGTCTTCTGTTTTTACTGTCATTGCAGAATGTCTCAACTTCAACACGGAGAAGATCTATGGGTTAGACACGCCATCCTTGCACCAGACTGTAATTATTTAAGAATCCGAAAAGGAGAAGAATTCATAGAAAAAGCATGTACAAGAGTAAACTTTAATAGAGAATCACCACCAGAGAGTTTATATTGCAATAATCAAGATTCTAATTCGGATAAATCAGATGTTGTAGTAATGAAACCATTAGATAGTAAAATATGTTTCAGTAAGGAAGTCAAGATCCTTTTTCTCCCTTGTTCTCATTTAATTGCTTGCGCAGAGTATGGCGTCAAATTAAAAGAATGTTGCACATGTAAACAAGCAATCAAACATATGATACATGTAAACTCTTAAAACAGGAAACAACTTGACGATTCCATCAAACATATAAGAAGAGAAAAAAAAACATAAAATGATATCTAACTCGACCACTCAGAAGAATTAAGAACCGTTATATGACGATTTCAACGAAATTCAGATAAAATATTAACCGAACTATTACTTCAAGAAGAGATAAAATGAATGAATATATAGAAGTACGATTAAAAGTAGATGATATTATTATTGATATCAGAAGAAATAGACACCGCGTGCAAAACCATCGTACAATTAGCTGAACAACGAACGAGAATTTGAATATACTAAACATTCAACAACAAATGATTCATCAAAGAAGTAGCCACGAGGGTATACTTGAGCCGACTTCATGCACCACTGTAACGTTCCAGATCAAGACTTCAAAACAATAAACAAGTAAATAGAGATTAAGAACAAGATATATTTTAAGAGGGGATCGGGATCCTTTTTTCTATCATGTTACGTTCGAGTTAATTAACAAAATATTTGATTGCAAAAGGAATATTAAATTTCTAGTAGGACCAAAGACGTAACATTGAAAAAGGGAACATGATCCTTTGCATGCATTAGTTATAGAAGAAATTAATAAATTAAATTGACAACTATTACTAAATATTAAGAATTACACAATCAATGAGGCTACATAGTGATGCCAAAAGAATCACGTACTTACACGAAGAAAAAAAAATACAAAAAATAGAAAGTTTTGAAGAGTAAATACTTTCTATTTTTAGTAAAAATATCATTGTAAAATGCACATTCCCGATAAAGTACAGGGATCATTATAAAGGAGTATACAAAATCAAAACTATTATTAAATTTAAATTAAGAGTTAAATTTGCTTACATTATAGCCATATTATATGCACTTGCATGACAATTATT
Source organism: Trichomalopsis sarcophagae (assembly GCA_024372645.1). Taxonomy (NCBI): domain Eukaryota; kingdom Metazoa; phylum Arthropoda; class Insecta; order Hymenoptera; family Pteromalidae; genus Trichomalopsis; species Trichomalopsis sarcophagae. Next base: position 27,224 of record QLSS01000291.1, on the reverse strand, counting down.
AAGAAATATATCTAGAAAAACCAAAACAGAATAAAATCAATAAAAAAATAAAGTATTAATTAAGCATTGTAATCGAAACCAAATGCATTACCACTTTTATTTTTACTATGATAGACTAGTAAGTAACATTAGTATGTATACGAATATCGTCGAAACAAATGATAATTACCTCATTTACAAAAACATACTGATTACTAAATTAAGGATACCAGATGTAAAATGTCAATCAAAATATTTATGCAAAGAGAATATAAAAAAATATGTTAATAAAGAAAAAATACAATATCATAACTATAAAGCATGTTATATATATATATATATATATATATATATATATATATATATATATATATATATATATATTAAGAAATAATGTAAACGCTCGCAAGATAGGGAAATAAGATTAAGAAACAAAATTCACAAACATTAATTGTGAGCGTCAGAGGCTCACCTCAGAACGCTCATCCTAGGGGGAAGATGTGAAATGCTCACTTTCTTTCGCATTCGTAAAATACTAAAAACTAATAAGATTAGTTATTAAAAAGTAAATCCATCGATACCCTTCCTACTAGAATGTAGTATATAATAAGTTATAGCAAATTCAACAAATTCAATAATTAATTGAATTAATAAGAATAAGGAACGACAACGTAAGACGAAGTAAGCACGAAAAAATAGTTAAACTCAAAGTAGAATCAATTAAGAAAATCAATAATAGTAAATTCATGTAAAATTATAAAGATAAAATAGATCACCGAGATGTATGCACAGACCACGACTCTACGGCAAGAGGCGAAGCGAAGCACACCGATATGCACGTACACACCACGACACTGCGGCAAGAGACCAAGCGTAGCATACAGATACGCACGCACCGATACTAATACCGAGCCACTACAAAATATAACGAATACAGCACAAGCAGAAGAGAAAAAAATAAGAAGCCTACTGTACATCATGGACCGCGCAGACCCGAAAGCGATGCACATGCAATGAAGAGAGGCTGTGGAGCGCGCAACACTATCGGCAAGTGACACATAAGTCACACCCGCTAGAAGCTCGAAGAGCTACCAAAGAGGACACCGCGCAAGTCGGCTCAAAATGCACAGAAGGAGATTCTATGAGTCTGTAGATAAGGAAGGTAAATCAGAGGCAAATTTGACAGGAGAAGAGCACGAAGGGACTCGATGTACTAGAGGAGAGGATTTTTACTCTGGTTTTCTGATTGGCCCTCTCTGCAACGTCACATGCGTAAAAAGCTCCATATAAGGCAAGAAGATGCATCTAGGCCTTCTAACTGGCCAAACACCAACCCCGCCGTAGAGACGAAAATCGGAGATCGCCTCTCCTAGGAGAGTATAAAAATGCCCAGCAAGAGGTCCGCATGGGTCAGTCTGCTTCAAAAATCGTTGCCACGCGAAAGCTCTGCCAGAGCCCGGTCCGGTATAACATCTTGGAACTTAGAATATTTTCGATCTTTCGGGACTTACAATATTTTGGGCAGTGCAAAAACATACAAAGTTTCGAATCGGTACAAAGACTTAGAAAAATTAAAATCAGTGTAAAAACTTAGGATATTTCGGCTAGGGAGACAACTTGAACATTCAGATTATTAAATCATTTTACTTGCCATTGTGCATTTATCGCAATTACGTTGTGGTTCATTATTTTTTAAGCTCGCCCTCTAAAGCTTTGTCCTCATCTGTGCTTATGAAAGCGAAATAACCCGTGTAAAGTTACTGTCCGACGACAGCTTTCAATAGTTTAGGACATAACAGCATTGTCAGTCGCAAATATGCTTTCGTCGCGGAACGGCTTCGAGCACTGTATCTTGCGAATATTTTGTTTCTTTCATTTTTTGGATCCAAAGTGTAGCAGCAAGAGACAACAGCCTTATTGATGTAGTAGTAGTGGTGGTGATGGTGGTGGTGGTGGGACAACTGCTCTACCTTCACATTGCACGATTGCCAAATGGTAGCCAACGGCAAGTGTCTGTAGAGAGAACATTGGTTGGTGGCAGTGTGTGTATGTATTTGTGTGTATGCATAAACAAATAGTGTTATTTCACAAAATAATTGAAATTTTTGCGATTTTTCACTTGAATACGCTTCGTCTACCTTAAATATACTCGTAACCGAAAGTTGCAAACCGTTGTTTATAGTCCCGTATCTCCGAAAGTTATAGTCAGAAAATTGTTATTTTTGACTTTAATTTGTTAATTAAGAATTACCTAGCCATATAAGTAAAAAAATTTAATTTCATGAAAATGTTCAATCACTTAAATAGGTAGACAATGCTTAATTAACAAATAAGAGCAAAAAATAACAATTTTCCGACTGTAACTTTCAGAGATGTAGGCTTATAAACAATGGCTTGCAACTTTCGTATTTGAGCATATTTGAGGTAGCCAAAGCGTATACAAGTGCAAAATTCAGAATATTTCCATTATTTTACGAGTTACAATAAATTAATGCTAAACTGTCTGCATAAGCGCGCGCGCGCGCGTGTGTGTGTTACGTAATCCCTCCCACTCCTCTCTCTCTCTCTCTCTCTCTCTCTCTCACCACGCACCACCACCACTTAGGTCTGCTTCCCGGACTATGATACGTCAAGACAAGTCCCACTCCATGTAGGAGAAGTGGGTTTTTTTTTGACGTGCCATAGTCCGGGGTATACTACTTACAAACAATTTTAGAGGTTAGCTCTATTTCTCTCTAAAGAGCGAGAGATCAGTCGCCACCTTTGCTGCACGTCTGATTCCAATCTTTGCCACCAGGGTGCAACACCATTGAGACTGGGCAAACGTTGGAACCTCTGACTGATCAGCCATGGTGTTTTTGGAGCGTGATTCAAGAATCTGCTAGAGCGGGAGTTTCAAAAATTAAAAAATTTTCTTTCTCTTCAAAAATTTTGATAACTTTTCTAAAATAAGAAATAGTACAATTACCTCACATGCCAACATGGCGTCGGGACGAAACAAGCCTCCCGACAAGTCTCGCAGTAATTATCCATGATGTAAATTAACACCTGCAACAATAGCAGTGTGTGTGTGATTTGCGATGAGGCATATCGTCATAGTTTCCTCACACAAAAAAACGACAACTATAAATTCGTTGGTAATAATCTTATAGTTTGATCGGAACATAGCTATCGAAACATAACCTCTAAAATTGATGAGGAATAGAGTTGTGCAAGTTCCCCAACCCGAAGTCGAGTTTTCCGCCCCAAAACTTGATTCGACTGAAATTTTCTATTTACCAAACTTTTTCAAACCCTTAATATAACATTTTTTAAAAATAAATAACACAAAAAATTTCTTTAATTTGCTTGATAATAAGTTTGAGAGCCACTTGAAGTTGACGAGCCGATCAACAAAAAAAAAACACGATCTGACCCGACTCGAGTTATTCGGGAACTTGCACAACCCTAATGAGGAAGTCCTAAGTGAGTCAGCATCACTTTTGATAGCACAGATTAAGCTGAAATAATCAGAAGATGTAAGACGTGAACTATTGGCCGAATCTAGTAATAAAACTCAAGAATTGCAAAAAGTTGAATCAATTGGAAAAAGTGATTTTGAACTTCTAAAAACTGAAAACATGCTACTGAAAAAGTTAGTCTTCGAATTTACTAAAAAAAACAACCCTCTGACAGAAAATCTGCAAAACAACAGGAATGGGACTGACATTAAGTCCCGTACGTACTCTGATGTTATAAAGTAACTAGGACCAACTCTCAAAAAAGTTCTGAAAATATCCGTCGAAAAAAGGGAGTTAGCAATATTGTAGTGATAAATTTCGTTATCAAATGTATCACAGCTAAAATACATATCCAAACGAAAATTATCTACCTGACTAAAAATAATAATAGTCTTTATAAGCTGTCTGAATGCTAACAGAACAGAATTAAAAGAAAAAATACTGAAAGACAAACTAGTGGATGAATGTAACATCGTTAAGAATGAACTGAATAATTCGAAAACTAAGATAATTGAAATTGAGAATCGCATAAGTACGCACATCAAGGAAATTGAGAAGGACATTAATAAAAGAAATTTCAGTAACTTTGAAAAAAATGACAAGTTCTGCACTGGTAGGAAAAACTGGATAACTGATGAAATAAGAAGGTCATGTTAACGAAAGAATTTTTATATAATTTATGGCAATTGGATGTGCAGAATGAGCAACTACAAACACAGTATAAAACCTATGCAAAAATTACGGATAAGGTAATTACCGATGCCAAAATGAAATATGAATTAAATCTTATGCAACGAATTTCCTATAACCCAAAAAAACTTTAGGAAATAAAAAATTCAAAAATCGGGAAAGTTAAAAAATTGAATGATGCCATAAATTATATACAGATTAATGATCAAAAAAATTACCGACAAATACCAAATAGCGCAAAATATAAATATCTTTTTTCTTGAAATAGGTAGAAATCTGAGAGCGAGTATCGTTAATCCTGTAACGCCCCGTAAATCCCCGCTTTAAAAAATTAACAAAATTAAAAATAAAACTAAAATTTTTATAAATACATTTTTAGAATACACGCGAGTATCGCGCTTCCCCACTGTCGGCTAGACCCGCGCTACAGCTGACAGCGCAACTACAGCAGCGCCACGAGTCAGCAAGTAGCGAGCATTAGCAGAAAGCAGTAGCGCAAGAGTAGGAGAAGCGGCACAGCGTGCGTGTATATATATACACGCACAGCGGCGAGCGCAGCGGCGCAAAGTAGGAGAAGCGGCGCAGCGTGCGCATATTATAGTTAATTGTATGATTCGATTTTGTATATAGGTGTGATTGTAAGTGTGAATGTATGAATGTAAGAGTAATTTAGGCGGCACGATCTCCGCTCGCTCCGAGGCCTATATAAGGACCCGCACGAGCCGTACCAGCTCACTAGCCGAAGCGCAACTTAAGCGCCAGCGCAACTAAAGCGCCTAGTCCCTGCTCTTGAGCAATTTATGCCTTGAGCCGGTAGAAAACTTAGAATATTTTCAAATATTTCTATACTTATAACATTTCAAGATAGGCAACGATATCGCATAATAACGCGTATCCGTTCTATACTTGTAAAATTTTCGATTCTTGTCAAAACTAACTTAGAAAAATTTCGTTACCGAATTCAACTTATAAGATTTTCAAACACGAGCTATCAGATAACGCAAGCTTAAGCGTATTTGCATATCTGTCTATTTTTGTAAAAATCAAAACGGATTTACTTTTTTGATTTATGTGATATTATAGAATATATGCAATATTTATGCAATATTCTATAACATATTTATTTGAATATATTTACTTTTTGTTATAAAGAACAAAAATCTTTTTATTTGTAAAGGGATCCTCACTACCTGGTATCCCGGACCTGAACAACTATAGTTATCAAATCATTATAAAAAATAATAAATAAAATTTATTTAGAATCTGTCGTCAAAATTACGACACAGATTAAGTAAATGCTCACTACTCTTCTATAATAAGATTATTCGCAGGACCGAGAAAAGTCGTCACCGTTTCAATCTAGTAAACACTGAACTTAAAATGATGGATATGAATCCTATTTCGATTTCTCTGAAGCCAACAAGTATGATAGATATAATTAGTTTAATGAATACACTGAAATTGAAAAATGGGGAAGTTGATACGATAAATGCAAGATTAGTACGAAAAATGCCTTGAACTATATAACTAATGTACTTAAGTTTCGAACTTATAATAATGCTGATAGGAGTAAACCTATTATAATAACTTTCTTAGACTTGGCGAAAGCATTTGATACTGTAGATCCCAGTATACTACTGGCCAAATTATATTGTATTGAATTTAGGGGACAAGCGTTGGATGTTCTTTCCAGCTATCTAAGTGACAGATACCATGTAGTCAGAGTAGACATTATTGAAAGCGATAGCTTTGTAGTTAATACAGGTGTCCCGCAAGAAACGATATTACGACCGCTGCTTTTCATTCTGTACGTAAACGATATTTTAAAGGATGTCCTACTTGAGTCCTTAATTTCTTCTGCAGATGATACTGCTATTATAGCCTCTGGTAAAGATTGGATAGGAACCATCCAAGGCATATGTATATGGTTTATTAAATGAATAAATAAAAAAATAAATAAATATTTATCCATATCATAAACCAGGGTGCCATCCTAAAACCGGGGCATCGTCTGCGAGGTTTACGACAGATTCTCAATAATGTTGAGTGTTATATCTTCCCAAATATAACCTTTCAGACTAAACTTCAACACTTAAATATGACCTATTTTGGGACAAAACATCATTTTTCAAAGTATTATCTGAAGCTATGATATAAAGTATTGAACTCTTCTTGTAAGTGCAAAAATTGGATCAAAACAAACATTTTTCTCATTATTTTTAGAATAATACGAACAACATTTCGAATTTATAATAGTAAAAATTGTATTAAATTCTAGTCAGTGTTAAAGTATTGAAAATAATTTTTTTTTACACAGATTCAGCATATGCTGAAAGATATATGGGATCGCCAAACTTTACTGCTAACTACCAAGGTTATGTAGAAGCTGATCTTAGTAATAAAGTCGAACATTTACGTAATAGAATGTTTTATCTTATACATGGCACTGCAGATGATAATGTTCAATTTCAACAATCTATGGTTCTAGTACGAAGTATGGCAAAAAAAGGAATTTTGTTTCGCCAACAGGTATATTATATACTTTTCATCATAATTATGCATATATTATAATTAAAGCCTTATATATTTATTACATACTATTTATACTTTGTTCCATTGCTGCAAGACGCAAAGCAGAACAAGTAGCTAATAGCTGTGGGGATACAGGGCCACGGGGCCATGGGGCCACAACCTGATGCATGGTATGATTATAACCCGATTAGCGCTGCTCTCTCTCTCTCTCTCTCTCTCTCTCTCTCTCTCTCTCTCTCTCTCTCTCTCTCTCTCTCTCTCTCTCTCTCTCTCTCCCTCTCTCCCTCTCTCTCTCTCTCCCTCTCTCTCTCTCTCTCTCTCTCTCTCTCTCTCTCTCTCTCTCTCTCTTAGACAAACCTTCATTTCCCTGAATGCGCCTCTTTTGCCTATTTTCGTGGAAATATTAATTACTTCCGGCATTATTCTGTGAATCAAGTCACTCTCTGATACAGATGCCCCAGTAGTAGTAAGGTTTTGAGCAGAACGGATACTCAAGGTGCTATGCCGCTTCATGAACAGTCGATACTATTTGTATCCTGGTCTAGCATTGTTGAAAGGATTATCTATTCCTGTACTCATCACATACTCTTTGACTGTATCCAACAACAGTTTCTTATTAACAGGAAACCCCCGTTCAGCACGATAGGGAATCCAAGCAACAATGTTTTCTTTTTCAGACGCAGTGAGCACTGTCGGAGCTCCTTTTTTGAAGTTTAGTGCTGGTTTATCACTCTTCTTAAACCTGTAAAGCGTGGACTTGGGAACTCCGAAGCTGTCTGATGCTTCACGATAAGACTTCCCCTTGTCAACTGCATCCAGAGCTTCTTTGATAGACTGCACACTATAATTCCTCTCTATTCTTTTCTTTTTCATCTTCATAGTTTTAGTTTTCTTCTTTGAGTTAGTTTTCTTAATTCTCAAATCTTGATTTTTTTTCTTCTTTGATGAATTTTCACATCCATTTTTTTTTAGTTTTGGCCATTTTCTGCACAAGTTTGGATGCCTGTAAAATTAATTGAAGTATAATACATATTAATATGAATATTTATTAATTGTTTATTAGAAAATTAAATTGAATAAGTATGATACAATAACTTACCTAGACTGTACATAGAATTAGAGGTTAGATTAAGGTTAGATTTGATCACACACAATACTGCACTTCAAGTAGTTTTCCTACCGACTATAAGTACTTTACTAGACACGCGAAGTTAAAAAATAATGTTTAAACTATTTCAAGCTTACGATTTATCGCAAAATACCGCTTGAAACACTATTGAAATCAACGTTCCAGTACTGGTAACGCGGATATGCAACTGGGACGCCCAGCGCCATCTTGTCCAAGTTTAGGCAACTCATTCAAAAACTTGTCCAATAATGGAACACAAGATTACAAAAAAAAATTTTTAATCAAATAATCAAAATATTTACTCATTTCATTCATGAACGTAAGTAGAATGTATAGAACTAATATTTCGTCTATGTATGTGCAAAAATTTAATCAATCAAGGACAGAAAAGTTAGGCTTATACTTAAGAAACACAAGCAAAATGGCAAGTATTTACGAGGTTCATGTACATTCATTGAGAACCACTTTTTAACATTTTTTTTATAAAACATTTAACTTATCAAAATAAAAACAATTTGTATAGTTAAATAAGTAAGAACTTCAAAAATATTAAACAATTTTGACTTTGATGTTCTATTTTAGGATGTAATAGATAAAAAAGATTATTTATTATCGTCCCAGTATAGGGCACAATTTTTACAATGTCCCAGTAATGTCCATTTTACGTTATTTGCATCTAAATATATCAAGTATTTATTTTCTTTACCTTTGTTATACTTTTAAAGCTTGTACTTATGATTAGATGCTGCATACCAATTCGAGCAATAACTCAAACCACCTCGAATCCTTGCTCTATAAAAATCAATGTCTGTTAGAAGTTTTAATAGTATACATGTAATATAGAGGTAGCGGGAAAAGCCTAGAGTAGTGTAATAGTCAGCAAGATCGAGATTATAAATATTCATGCACTGATCTCAAAAATTTCAAAAAACGTCTGCTGACAGCAAAACATCAGTTTTCATATGAAGATCTGAGTACTTGCCAAGTGTTCGAATAATAAATGTACTCCATACTATTTTGCATGCTTATAATCTTGATCAGATATCGATGAATCATTGAGAATGCTAAAAAAATGCTCTTTTTCAGTCTACTCACAGACTTTTAGTTTTTCTCATGAGCTTATATAGTTGCAGAAAACACCTTTTCTTATCAACAAGTCTATTTGTATCGTACTTAGATCACTAAATTCTTTAATAATAACTAGCAGCAGATGCCTCGCTCGCTGACGCTCGCTCCGTCGTATATCTATGACGATCGTATAAATATATATATTTAATAAATACCTTTTGTAGTATTGGAATTTATGATTTTAGATAATTTAACACTGTTCAAATGTTGTGAAATTATATTATTTAACTTATTAAGAGGACAAATATATCTTCTAATAATTCTCAAAAATGTTTTGTTTTGCATTATTTTAATATTGATGTTTATTTAAAATTGTATACCATCAGAGCCGACTAATATACAGTATATTATTATTTTTGTACAATTGAAAGAGAGTTGAGATCTGGGCTTGTACCAGTCATTTTTTTAGTTTATAGATTAAAGAATATTCTTCTTGACTGACTTGAAAAGACTTAGTTCTTTTGTGAGTTAATGTATTTGAGTATAAATCATTCTAGATTATAAAATTTAGATTTTTCAAATTTGGAATTAAGAACAAATTTAATTTATTTAAGAATATTTCGAGTTTTTTTAGAACATATCTATTTTTCATAATACTTTTAGGAAAAAATGACTAAACATGTTTCAATAAACATTCGATTTATTTTAATTTAGAACATTAAATAGTAATTTAGCATTTTTTTTTTAATATTCTATATTTACATTTTATGTATGTGTTTAAAATTAACAATATATATAATATATATATAATATATATATACATTTAAGGAATTGTGTTCAAGTATACTTTGCATTTTTTAACATTTCTGTATATATAGTCTGCAAATTGTTTTTATCTGCAAAAAACATAATAGAAAATTTTATACAATGACTGCAGCATTTTAATAAATGAATATGCTAGAACGCTTAAAAGTTGTAAGGATATCCTACTCATTCCTTTGGACAAACCCAAAAGGCACAACTCCCAAAGGAAAAAGCTGCAGGAACGACGACATCCACCAAACGGGCTGAAGCTGACAGCAACTCATACGTTAGCACCAAACAGCCGACTATCGAAACACTAATGGTCAGACCGCCCTGTCAGTAAGCGGCCGTGAGGACCGCGCGAAGCCGATATATAAGCGCGCGGGCAATTCAAACAAATCAGTTACAAATCAACCGCTCTAGCTCTCAGACCTTTTACACATAACTATTAAAAAGTGTTACAACTTGTTAACGCTGAGCGTGATTGTGCTCCGCATTAACAACGCGATCCTGAATAAGTAATATTTATCGTAGCAGTCATTATCGACAACATTCTTTAACGAAGTAATTAGTAAACAAGTTTTAATGCTTGTACGCAACAATCAGGTAATCACCGTAATTAAGGGTACAAAGAACTCAGTAGACAGTCATGAAACGGTCACGACTTTTCTCGGTCCTGGAGTGTAAGATATATTAATCTTATTACCGAAAAGCAGTGAACATTTTTTTAATCTGTATCGTAATTTTGACGACAGATTCAAAATGAGTTTAATTTATAATGTTTTATAATGATTTTTAATAATAGTAGTTCAAGTCCGGGATACCAGGTAGTGAGGATTTATTGCAATTAAAAAGATTTTTGTTCTTCATAACAAAAGTAGATATATTAAAATAAATATATTATAGAATATTGCGTAACTATTGCATATATTCTAAATATCATATAAATCAAATAAATACATTCGCTTTGATTCTTACAAAAAATAAATATATGTACCGATACACGTTTGAGTTGCGTTATCTGATTGAATCGTATTTTTACAGGAAAAGATAATATACAGATACGCTTAAGCTTGCGTTATCTGTTAGCTCGTGTTTGAAAATTTTATAAGTTTGTATTTGGTAATGAAATTGTTCTAAGTTAGTTATTACATGAATCGAAAATTTTATGAGTATAGGACGGATACGCGTTATGATGCGATATCGTTGCCTATGTTGAAATTTTATAAGTATAAGAAATATTCGAAAATATTTTAAGTTGTTTACCTGCTCAAGGCATAAATTGCTCAAGAGCAGGGACTAGGCGCATTAGTTGCGCTGGCGCTTAAGTTACGCTGGCGCTTAAGTTGCGCTGGCGCTTAAGTTGAGCTTCGGCTAGTGAGCAGGTACGGGTCGTTCGGGTCCTTATATAGGCCTGGGAGTGAGCGGGGATCGTGTCGCCTAAATTACTTTCACATTCATGCATTTACACAGACATTCACACCTTTATACAAAAACCATTCATACTAATACATTATAATATGCACGCGCTGCGCCGCTGCGCTCGCTGCTCGGTATGTATAGATATACAGCGCGTGTTGCTCGCTCTCCCTCTTCTGCTGACGTCTTCTGCTACTGCCGCTCGCTGGCTCGTGGCGCTGCTGGTGTTGCGTTGTCAGCTGTGAGCTCAGCTGAACCGAAGCGTTTAATTGGAAGTGGGAGAGTGCGATATACTCTGGTAAAATCTACAATTTTGTTTAAAGATTTTTAGTTTCTAATTATAATTTATAATTTTTATTCGGAGCCTGTACGGGGTGTTACAATGAACACCGTATTTTACACGGAAAGTGCTGGAGTCGCATAGATTTCCTGCTTACATGGCAACCGTGACAGGACAACACTGAGAGTCGGGTGTCATACCCAAACTTAACCAATAATAAATTTCATACAATAGAAGTGACTCGAAGCTCATAACACCAAAAGTAATTTTCTTATCATGGCGGAAAACCAAATCGACGCAGAAAAACCAGTGTTTAAGCCGGACCCACCGGACAATCAAGATACCGCACGAGAACGTCGACATCGCCGAAGAACCGACCTACTAGTACCCAACCAGTACGGAAAAGGTTAAAACCAGGTAAAGGATCAACGGGAAACACATCGCGGCAGAGGACGCGGGGAAAGGAACCGAGTCTCCGCAGGCGTCGATAACCAAGATGACAACTCACTGGAATCCGACAACGAAAACGAGCTAGGAATGAAATGCGACGACAATTCAACCTACTGCTGCAAGAGGTAGATGACCGAAATCGAGAACGTGACCGAGAACGCAAGCGACGTGACAACGAACTACGTCGTACAATAGCTCAGATGCAGAACGATATTGTGCAATATGGACGAGCTCAAAGGAATCATGGAAATGCCAGAGATAAACTCGGAGACGATCAAATTCGACAGGAACTTCAAAGAAACGACCGGGTAGGTCAAAATGAAAACCGAAGAACATTAAGGTTGATAAGAGAAACATCACGAATGAGTTCTCTCAAGTTTGATGAAAATGTAGTCAAAACTAACCCACTAAAATTACTCTGAACATTCGAGGAATGCGCAACGGCAGAAGAACTAAATGAGAGAAAAAAATTAACAGCTTTTTCTTAAATAATGAAAGGGGAAGCGTTGTCTTGGATTGAGACCGTTAAAGTAAACAATTATCAAGAAATCGAACAAGAATTTTTGAACAAATTCTGGAATACAAGAATACAACGAAAAATAATAGATTATATCCGAGATGGGCGCTATAATAAGCAAGCGAAAACAAGCCTTGAAGGATATTTACGTAAATGGGCTGCGCTAGCCCGGAATATGCACCAACCTAGTGACGAAACATGGATTATCGAAAAACTAAAACAACACTTTGTGGAATGCATACAAGACAAATTCGAACTCAGAGAGCCTTAAACGATTAATGAGGCTGCAGCCATCCTCACCAAAATGAATAACCCGATTTCGGGATGGACAATTTAAACAAAATAACAAAAAAAACTACCAATTGCAAAAACAAAATACAGAAGATAATAACAAAGAACAAGTCAAAATTTCAGAAACCAACAAATTTAAAACAGAAAATAAACAAAACAACCAAAACTTTACAGCAAACAAATCAAACTACCTCCGGCAAACAAAGGTCCAGTAAAAAAAAATCGAGTTCTCATGTGCGACCCTTTCAAGGCAATAAAAGCACGTCAGAAGAAAGCGATGAGGAAGTTTTGGAGAATCTTTACTTACATGAAGAATCAATAGAAGAAAAAATTAGCACACTCATAGAAGACCTGAGCGAAGAAGAGACTGACCAAACCATCGAGCAGGACAAAATCTCATGCCCAGTAATCCGGATATCTATCCTTGGAGTCATGATCAACGCCCTGCTCGATACAGGAGCTCAACTCTCAGCGATATCGAACAAATTTCTAAAGGAAATCCAACAAAAAGGAAACATTCAAGAACTGCCAGAGAACAGCACCACCGTCAAAGGAGCATCAGGTAAACGCACGAAAATAAACCGAAAGTGCTACTAGAAATAGCAATCCAAACGACAGTAATACTACACCCACACCTTGTGGTAAACAACCTATCTAACTCCATTATCTTGGGATTTGATTTCATAAAAAGAAATAATATAATCATTGAACCTGCACTAAACCAAGCAATATTCAGGAATCTCAAATTCACCAGCAAAATGGAGAATAGCCAACAACAATTGTTTACACTAAAAAAAGTGGATTTAGAAGACGCCCAGCAGCAAGAAATAAATAAAATCGTGACAGAAGACGCGAACGTATTCAGCAACAAAACCGGAAAAATCAAACGATACGACCATCACATAAAGATGCACAATAAGCAATCTCTTGAAGGATACCTATACCAACCATCACAACAAAAAAGACTAGAAATACGAAAACAATTTAAAAAACTTGACGAACAAGGAAACATCGAGCGTGCTCCAACACAATACATCAATCCGTCAAGAATTGTAAAGAAGAAAAACGGAGAACTCCGACCATGCCTAGATAGAAGATAAGCAATTAACCAAATAGAGGCAGACCACGCGAGACCGATAACAATCGATAAAATATTAGCAAAGATAGACAATGTAAAATGGTTTACACAGCTGGACATAAATAAAGCTTTCTGGACAATCGAATTAGACGAAGAAAGCCAACAATATACTAAGTTCATCTTTGAATCACAGACATATGTATTCCTCAGACTACTATTTGGATTAAATATATCCAGGGTAGCATTCGGTAGAGCACTAGCCTAAGTACTTGGACAAGAATTAGAACACCAAGTCATTATCTACCTAGATCACATAAAGATACTAGATGACATAATAATTCGACTAAAAAACGTCCTAAATATTACGACAAAGGGGACTAACCATAAACAAAGACAAATCAAAAATAGGAGTACAAGAAGTAGTGTTTCTTGGGCACATCATAAACGAGCATAAAATAAAAATGACAAATAAAACGAAAAGAGCCATACTAGAATATCCCATACCTAAAAGCAAAAAACGACTTCAAGATTTCGTTGGCCTTGCAAATTGGGACAAGAAGTTAATACCAAAGCTCTCCGAAAAAATAAAACTATTAGAAAAACTACTAAGAAAAGAAGAAAAGTTCTAATGGGGTGAAGAAGGACGTAAAACAATGTCAGAAGTTAAGCAACTATTCCATGAAGCACCCGAACTATATCTAATGCGAAAAATGCAAGATTAGGAATCGGGGTAGACGTATCAGACTATGAGGATGCCTATTCCAAGTAATCGAAAAAGGAAAAGAACGAACAATCGGATACATAAGTCGAGCCCTAAAACCCGCAGAACAAAAATGTACAGTAACAGAGCTAGAAGGCCTAGCAGGCGCATGGGCATTAAAAAAATGGCATATGTGGCTAGCAGAAAAATACATAATCGTATAAAGCTTTAACATTTATACAAACATGCAAATTAGCAAATAACAGAATTGCTCGATGGATCCTATACATTCAGCAAAATAATATCGAATGGCAATACATTAAAGGAAAAGACAACATAAGAGCAGACGCATTATCAAGACTGCTATCAGGATGCAAGCAACCACAGACAACAAAAAGTGAAATAAAAATCAGAAATATGTAGAGCCTAGAAATCACATGGAAACACTGTAAGAAACAAATAAAACTACAACAAATGACAGACAACTGGACAAGCAAACTCATCAATCAGACCAAACCCTAAGAAAAAATTATAGACAGCAATGGCATAACAAGAATAATAAAATATGACAAATACCTTATTCCCATACCAAATACACTAGCACACACAGTGGTCAAAGCAAGCCATGAAACAATCCTGCACTTTGGCACAGAAAAGCTCTATGACTCCATAAAACATAATTTTATAATAAAAAAAGCGCCTACAGACTAGCTAAGAACATATCATGATCATGCAAAATATGTTGTCAAGAAGTAGTTAAGAAACCAAAAGCTACACATACGAAACAGATGCAAACAATATTTTAAACTACCAGACAATATCAGAGAAACAGTAGCAATACGGAACACTACCTACCTCATCACTGGGAAAAAATATATCTTAGTCCTACTAGACCTATTCTCAAAATTCACAAAACTACTGCCAATTAAAAATATCGCAGCATCAACAATATGCAAACGCATAAAAGATAAGTTTATAAACATATACGGTGCACCAAGAAAATTCCTTACAGACCAAGGCTGGCAATTCATAAGCAACCATTGGAAAAAACTGGGATACAAATACCAAATAGAGATCACAGCAACAACACCATACAACCCGCAATCTAACCCAGTCGAAAGAGTAATGAAAGAAATAGAAAGAATACTCCGAGCATATTGCACGAACAAACAAGCTACGTGGGAACCCGGGTAGCCCCAGCAGATATCGAACAAATAGACAAGTTAGAAATACTACACTGAGAGAAATAGTGCGTAAATTTTACTATATGTTCATGATAATTTACTGGAAAGTTTGGCAATCTCGTCACAGACTGACAAAACTGACCTTTTTACAAGATTTATATCAATTTTTACTAAACTTCCATATAAAATTTACCATACTCAATAGGAAAAATTAACAGAAACTATAGTGAAAATCGCCAATGTATGAATTTTTACCTGACAGTATAGTAATTTTTAATAGAACGTATAGTACTTTTCATCTGAAGATCGGAACTGATGCGTATTAACGCGTTATGCGCATGCGCGTTTAGCAAACATGGCTGCCGCGAGAAGCCGCTAGAGGGTGCACGGGAAATAAAACCCGCAAGCGGTAAGAAGTTAGCTCAGTTAGTATATAAGTCCATTTAGCAACCTTGTTGGAACAATTGCGAGCGTATAAACGTATGTACTGCGAATTGCGAATATGTATAATAATTAAGCGTTTAGTTGTAGGAAATGTATCTAGGTTAGTTTAAGGTCTCTAAAAATCAACTGCGGCGAGTGAATCAATCATGTTTTCTGAATGAAGTGCGTTAGAAGAGTAACCCTCCATAACCATACAAATTTAGGCCATATAATAATTGAAAATAATTTTTCCACTATATGCATTTTCATATTTAATTTAGTCAGGGTAAAAATTACTACTCAGTATAGTAAAATTTACTATACAGTTTAGTAAAAATTACTAGACTGTCAGTCTGTGAGTGGATTACCAAACTTTTCAGTAAAATTTCCTATCCAGTATAGTAAAATTTATTATAAATCTCTGTCAGTGTTCACAAAATAGAAGCAATACATACAATAAAAAAACAAATTAACATACAACTAATAAAAAATAAATCTACAATTAGAATCTGAAAAAAGAAACAAACATTCCACAACAAAAAAAGACTCGGAATATACAACATTGGAGACCTTCTACTAAAGAAGACACAAACTATCTAAGAGAAACCCCAACACTAACAACCAAAATACATGAGTTTGAAAAATTGGCACGAGTCGACTCTGGTGCAACTAGATCTATATTATCAGCAGTAACATTTCTTCTACTTAAATCAGAGGGATACGAACTAAAAAAATAGTACATGTCCAGAATAAAAATAGGAGGAATAACTAGAAAACCAATATACGCAAACTGGGAAATTAAACTCCGATTAAAAATAAAAAACAACATAATAACGAACAAAATTTCATCATTATCAGAGAAAACAATACAGAAGTGATACTTAGATTGGATTTTCTAGCATCAAACAAAATAATAATTGACATTGCGAAGAAAGTAATAAAAAAAAACATCGCTAAAAGCGAAACGCTTTGCTTTTCACATAAGGCACTCGACAATATTTAAAGGTTCGTCAATGAATACACACAAACACATGCACATACATACACACGAGCGCGCGCATTAACACACATTCATACATGCAGATATTAAAATGTTATTGATAAACTGTAATCGGATAAGACTTGACGATGAAAGAAAACGGGTGCGTTTGAACGTACGTACTCTAAAAAATTCTACCGCTAGGTGTGCCACTTTTGCTTGGACGCCAGAATATTTATGTAGTTTATGATTCGGATCGTTTGTTCAATTTTAATATTGAAGTTTACACTCTATATTTAATTAATACTTCAGATTTTAGTTTGTTTTGACTTTTCAATTTTAAATTGTGAATTGTATTTCATATATTGTTGGTGCATACTAATATTGTTGAATAATTATTATTTTTTTCTTATTATTAGTGATATATGTGCAAGTATGATTACCATTTGTTAAATTGCACAGGTGTTCCATGTATGCGTATCCTGCTTTCAATAAAGTACTTCAATGGAATTATTAGATAAGTAATTTATTCTAAATTTAAACAAAAATGCTTAAAACTTTTTCTATTAAGCATTTACTTTGTGAAATTTATTTTATTGTTACAGGTTCTTCAATGTTTATAATGTTTGTAGCAGATGAATTTTTCTACCAGCCTCTTGACTGGTAAAGTATATTATTTTTCATTTATTAAAATTATTGTTTATCTTGTATATGAATGATTTTGTTGCATTTTATTGCAAAGTATAATATGTAATTGATATTTCATTATAGTCTAAAATTGCATAAAAATTTGGTTACGGTTAAATTTATGATTAAAATATTGTTCTTATTTTAATTTGTATTATTATTATTATTAATTTTTCAATGAAATAATGATTGTTATTATTTACTATGTATAATCTACAATTTAATTAATGTATTTAATGCATATGTTACAATTTAGTAAAAGTATTGTTATGCCTCGATTTTCTGGGATCTGGAGGTATGGTTTAGAAAGTAAAAAAATGATTTCTATTTTATGAGATTAAATTTATTCTATTGGGTTTGATAAGTGAAAGGTCGTAGATTCCCTAATGATGAATGCGAAAATTTCTAACGCTATTGACTAAACTAATAAAACTTAAAAACTAATTTTCATACCATTCTACACACACACACGCTCACTCTTCAGGATGTCCTCTGGTCGTTGACCCTAGGTGGTAGTTTGCTCTCAATCGAGGATGGTAGTCAGGAGAGTCCAGAATGGACATGGCAGTGGTAGACTGTCTGTTTATGGTGAATCCTTTCCGTCCTGACCAATGTGGTAAGGCTTGTTTTGGTCGACCTGTCTTGGCCTTGATGCGGGCGAGAAGCTGGTCCTTCGTGGCTGCTCTGGCTGGTGTCGGCAAATTACGGGATCCCGATTTATTATAACTGGGTCCAACACCTGGTCCTTGGAGCGCCGTATGTCTTCTGAGGTCCCTCTCGTTGAGCAGGGCCTCTTAAAGCTCGTCGACCTCTCTCCCACCTTGTTGCTCACACCCGATCTAAGGGCTTGTGTACCAAAGGCTGGGCAGGTGGCGCTTGATTAGATATATGTGGAGAGGTCAACATAAGTGGACATTACAGTATCTTGTTCAATATTTGTTTAAGGATTGTCGATTCTGTGATGCAGTAACCATATATCATTGAGTTAATGATTTACATTTTTATATTTTATATGTATTTTTATAATTATGAGGCATAGTATTATGTTCAAAGCCAGCAAGATTAAAGATTTATCGTTTTAGACTTTGTGTTTATATGCGGTAGTTGTATATGTATGTTATACACATTTACACATATGTAACTGTTTAGTGGACGCAAGAGTATAATAAAAAATTCACCAATTCAAGATTTTAAGTAACATGCAAATAACAAATGTATTTACATATATACATACATGGTGATAAAAGCAATATAAGTGACTTGCTGTTGTCAGCCATTGCAGGGGAGTAGCAATTTTGTGTACGACATGACAAAGTAGTGGTTGACAAAAACAAGCCTCTACCGTTCACAGGCTTACAAGATACGCGCTATTCAATAATATATTGTGATGATGCATGTGCTTTTAAAAAAAGGAGTGATAAGAAAGTAACAGGATTACAAGATTCACGAAGACAGAAGACAGAGAAGGTTTAAGCAAGTATTAGCAAGTATGTGTAACATAAGGTTATTTTGAAAATTTAGTCCAGGTATTGTGCAGAATATTGCATATTCAGTGTATATAGTAAGTGTAAGTGCAAAAAGTTTATTCAAGAAAGTATGAAGTTTAATATAAGTTTTTTTTAAGAAATTTAGGCTTATTGTTGTGCAGAATATCACATATTCAGTATATATATAGTAAGTTTCAGTGAGATTTATAAAAAATTTTTGCGAAGCTTGTATGGGGTGTTACGAATAAAAGTAGAATTAGAAATAAGCTTCAAATGGAAATCTTCCCTCGATGGAGTCGAGATGAATCAGGTAAAATAATAAGAAACTCGGGTAAACAGAGAGCATTCAGCCAGTACAAGAGGATGAAGAGACGCAAACAACGAGCAGCACTGTCCAAGAAAATTAAGCAGCTGGATCCGACAAGAAGGGCCTCCCACTGGAGCAGCTGGCACTGGTCCTATTGAGCTGCGCAGGCGATGATGACCATGAAGGCGAATTAGAAGCCAGTGAAAACCTGCAAGTGTAAAATAATCAATGACAGTGCTGATAATAGTGATTATGTGAAGTGTACTGACATGTTAATGTATATATCGACAAGACTTATCCGAGCATTTGGCTATATCAAAGAAAATGTGTTAATTTTAGTTTATAAAAGCAATTAAGTTCACTTTCCAAGTTTTTCCAAACTTTTTTTTTATTTTTTTTTTCTTCGTGTAAGTACGTGATTCTTTTGGTATCACTATGTGTTACGTGACGACTTTCCCGATCTATATTTGAAATAATAATTTCAAGTGTAGAATCGAGAAAGTTCCACTGGTTTAAAGGTACAGCGAGACTCAAGGCTACAAAAGTATCAAGTTGCTAAGAATCTCGCCAACCTAAACAACTTCCCCGCTCGTGGCTAGAAGCGCACGAGCGGAGATACGTTGCAGTTTCGGCGCGCAACTAGTAGCCGGGCCCCGTAAGGCCTAATAAGTGCAACAAGCGTCAACAGTGTAACATGAGTAAGAGGAAGTAAACTGGCGGCAGCGTGTAAACCACGCTTCTCTCTCACTCCGTGATCGGTCAGAGAAGCCAGCGGATCTCTAGATTTCAGAGTTTAATTAAGATTTTAGAATTTAGATATTTAGGCTTATTCTTTGTTTTGAAGTTCAGTATTAGACCTATCCAGAATTTTATTCAAGAAAGTTTTTATTTGCATTTGTATCCAAATTGTCTAAAAGAAAGAAAATATACGAACAAATTGGTCCATAGTTACTTTGATCTTTTATACTGAATAATTTCCAAAATACCATTTCCAAACTTCTGAAGTAAAAAGGAGGAAAAACATTAGACCAGTAAAAGGGAAGCCAATTGAGAATTTCTGCAGCCAATAAACACAAGGTAAGCTTTTTATTTATTGTTTTCAACTACCATTAAAAAGGAGAAGAAAAGATTTGCGGGCAGGAACACGAATCCTTACCAGATTCCACCCTGGACACCTGGAAAGGCGTCAGATAGGCAAACTCACAGAAAAAGGGGAAACTATTCAAGTTTCCACCTAACAAAAATTTGAGGTCCCACCGAGATCTTGTCTATCCCAAAGCAAATTTTTTTCTTTTTCCTTTTGGACCACAATATATTAATAATAAGGTGAATGCAATGTCCGCGACTCTGAAACAAAAAATTTAAAATTAGAAAAATCGTAAGAAAATTTAAACAGTGAAATAAACTAAGTAAACGCAGTGATTAAAAGAAAAATTCTTTAAGAGTAAAATCACGCGAGGTACTCGTAACAAAGGCAAGTGTCGGATTTCAACCTGCGCGCAGTTTAGTAAAGCGTCGCGTCGCTTGGAAGCTTGGCGTCGTGCTGTGACGTCAGAGCCTTTGTAGCAGCTCACTGCACGTGGGCAGTCAAGGGGGCGGTCATCTTGAGAGCTTCGGTTTTCCCAAACTTGCTATGAATGGTTATTTTGTTCGCGTCCATTCAGCCTGTCAAGAAAGAAAGGCGCGTTAGAAAAATATTCGAATTAGAAATAAAAATTATTGAGAACCTAAATTTTAAGAAAAAAAAGGAAGAAATGTTCAATTCTTCCAGAATTTACTGAAAATAAAATTATTTTAGTCAAAAACATTTTTATTCTCAAAATCTTAACAAAAAAAAATTTCACAATTTTCTAAAAGGAACTCTACCTCTCCGCACTCTCCTGTGCGGAGCCGGCTTCTCAGTTTTGCGTGGCAACCGCTTGTTGCAAAGCCCGCGGAGGTGGCGAACGAAGACGTAGGGAACGAGAGAGAACAAGCCGGGAAAATAAATCTAACTCCGATTAAATTCAAACAAAATAATGATATATTGTGCGGCCAATATTTTCTCTATACAGACGTGCGCCGAGTCACCTCAATGCCGACTCGTTACAAAAAGATCATCATTAAATTTCTCGAAATCATCAAAATAATCAGTTTCTCTTTCCAATAGTGACTCCTCAACTATATTCTCTCTCCGGGTCTCTGGGTTCGGTAGAGTCTTAGCGCTCGCCGACGGCACCTCTTATATATATATATGCGTTCACAATTTCGCCTCCCTGTGTAGCGGTCGCTTCATCTTTTTGCATAAAACTACTCGTACTTATATAATTTACGAAAATGGCTTGATCTTCTGTTGTTAAATTGAGAGTTGCGTTATCAAAAAGAATATTTTCTAGAGACTTGGTACGTTCTCTTCGAAAATCGATTGCACTATCTCCCTTAGAGAGCCTCTCCGATACGAGTCTCTTGCATACATTATTCTTCAAATTCCATCGCTCATTATTATATTCATCATTTTAAAAATTCTGTATATCGTTAATAAACGGATATTCCGTATTTGCTAGTTCAAACTCGTCACCGACTATGTGAAAATAAATGTTTAAACCGTCGTAATTGACTGTTATAGTCCCTAGGGTTTTTATTGATGTTGAAGTTATTCCTCTTAACAAAATTATTTCTTGCGAGTTTATTGGTAAATAAATCGGGACATGTGAAATTTTTAATAGATTTGGCGAAGACCCGGTGTCTAACATAGAAATTGCAGGACGTGTCAACTCTTTAATATCAATCTCGACGTTGGGCGCACAGTTCTTTTGGTTTAAGTTGACTTTTGTCTCGTAGAGGATGTATTCGCTCCCTGAGTCTCTGGGATCGGGCAAGCACTCGAAGCGGCAGCCTCTCCGCCCGCGCTAGGATGGCCGCGATCGTTTCCCGTCGGCAAGTTTCCTTCTTGCATATCCCTCATCAATGTATAACAATTACGCTTGTAATGCCCTGGTTTTAGACAGTAATGACAGAAAAAGTTCGTTGGCAAATTTGAAGTGAAATTATTCTCGGGAAATTTTGAGTTAGTTAATAATTTGGTCAATGGATTTGTCTCGGTTTCGGCTGATTTTAATTCGTAAGCGGCGTCGTTCGGCTTTGCGCGAGTAGGATCTCGCTGCTCAGCGATTCTTTACTCGCGGAAGGATTGTGGAAACGAAATCAAGTTGCTACTCAGCGATTCTTTGCTTGCGGAGGAGTTGTGAAAGGCTTGTGCAAAATAAAATATTGTGTTAAATGATCACTTTCTTAGTTTCTATACGATTTGAAGTTCCACTTTCACGAGTTTTGTTTAATAATTACTCAAAATTGACTGAATTTTTCGCGTTTCAAAATGTTTCCCGGCCGATGAACCAAAAAATTATAAGTATACAACCTGTTATGTTCTAAGTTATCAAAAGTTTCGTTGCGCGCACTGATTTTAATGAAACTCTCGTAGGTTCCGTGACTTCTGAGAGATTTGTTGTAGGACGTTACTTTAATTGTAATGTCGTTATCGCGAATATGGTGGGCTAATAGGGTCTCTAATTATGAGAGGGAAAGAGAGAAATGCGCAGTAGAGGCATGCAGCCTATTTAATTAAATTCACTTACCTTTTCCTTTATCCTTGCAATAGGCCTGCTCTGCAACCAACACGTCCTCTCAGCGGCTTTTGGCTCGGCTTACAAAGCGGATGGTTTCGAATTTAACAGGGCGACAAGGATCAGGAGTTTTTGGGTTAATTATTTACTCGCGATTTAAATGGTAATATAATTTACTCGATTTGCAACAAATTTTGAATAACGCTCGCTAGCAACTATCTAGACTTTCCGATTATTTTAATTTATTGAAAATAAAGAACCACTGCGTAATCGTTCTAGTTGAAAGATTGTAAGTAAAGTGTTTCACTAGCCGAAATATTCTAAATTTTTACGCGATCCAAAATATTCTAAGTCTTTGCACCGAATTGTTAAAATAATTCCAAGATTTTAACCCGTTGGAAATTTTCTAAGTCATGCTATACCGAAATAATTCTAAGTCTGGTACCCGGACCGAATTCATCAGAGCTTGCGCGTAGTGATGATTTTTCGAGCGGACTGACGATTTGAGGACCTGTTTGTGGGATCTTTTATGCACTCGTAGGAGAGGCGACCTCCGATTTTCGTCTCCTCGGCGGGGTTGGTGTTTGACTAATTAGGAGGCCTAGATGCAGTTTCTTGCCTTATTTGGAGCTTTTTAAGCATGTGACGTTGTAGAGAGGGCAAATCATAAAATCAGAGTAAAAATCCTCTCCTATAGTACATCGAGTCCCCTCGTGCTCTTCTCCTGTCAAACTCGCCTCTGATTTACCTTCTTTATCTGCAGACTCCTAGAAGCTTCCTCTGTACATTTTGAGACGACTTGCGCCGGGTCCTCTTTGGTGGCTTCTCGAGCTTCTAGCGCGCGTGACTTATGTGTCACTTGCCGATAACGTTGCGCATTCCACGGCCTCTCTTCATTGCACGTGCATCGTTTTCGTGTATGTGCGATCCATGATGTACAGTAGGCTTTTTGTTTTTTTCTCTCTACTTGCATCCGCTGTGTTCCCACCGTGTTCCAGCCGAGATGTGTCCCTGATAACACAAGACGTTTTAAAGACGTGAATAAGACGTCATGAAAAACACGACTATACGTTTTTTTTAAAGTCTAAATGACGTCTGAAAAACGTCTTTAAAACGTTGTTTTGGCCAACAAATTTTTTGAAAAAAAGTTTACATTGGCCTATAGAGACGGAATAAAGACGTTTAAAAGACGTCCTTATTACAAGTAGACAACGTTTTATATACGTCTTAATGACATTTTTATGACGTAAATAATGACGCGTTTCAAACGTCTTAATAACGTCTTAATAATGTATTTTATTCTTAAAAGTGACAGGTAACAAAAAAAAAAATTAACGTTGTTAAGACGTCTTAATAACGTCTACTCAATATTGATTAATTCGATAATTGTAATGTAAAACGTCACTATGACGTCAAAAAGACGTCTTTATGACGTTTCCAAATTTGTTGGGAAATCAATTAATACATTATATATTTTATTATACTTGGTAAGTATATGGTATAAATAATTATTTTAAGTTTTCGAAAACGAATGTGAAATATTTTCTTTATTCAAGGATAAATTAAAAATAATACAGTCTACTGGAGAATATTACGTAGCAATACAAAATTTTACAAGTTTCTATTTTCCTAAACTTAATAAGTGTTTTGAAATTATCTTTAATACTATTACTAATGATAAAAAGAGTGCATAATAATAATTATTATAACTGTCTTTTTGTACGTACGTATGAATCAGAGGTATGAGAACAAAATAATCTTTGGTTTCTATAGGAAACCGACATACTTTAGCTACAATTGATTCAAGTGGGTATGCTGTGGGCTGCGTTTTTTCTTTCTCTGGAACAACAGCTATGTGTAATTTTTCCGAAACGTTCTCCAAAACATCTTTGTAAAAATAATCTACTAATTTTAACTCATTTGCAACAATTTGAATATTATTTTTTTCGTCTTTCGTAAAGTAATGACATCGAATATAATTCCCATTATTTAATAAAACACAATCATTACTGTTATTGCGACAATCTATGAGAGTCGAATTTTTTTGAAATACATGGATTTCTTCCATTGGCCGATATTTCGATGGATCAAATGTTACAGTTCGTTCCTCAAAATGCACTTTACTTATTCTAATTTCTTCAAGTCTGTACCAAATTTGTACTAGCGGCTGATTTCCCTTTCTAACAAGTTGTTTGATTTTTCTGATATAATTTTCAAATCTAAAGGCACTAAATTCATCTAATGGGCCAAACCTCCTTACGTCTGCAACTATATGCAATAAATTATGAACATTAAATGTGACGTTTTTTCTTCCGTAGTATTCTTCGAAATCGTTAACAAAATGTTTCAATAACTGCTCGGCATAGTTCAAATAATTATCATTTTTACATAATATTGGATTTACAGGAATAGAAACGGCAATATGTAAATACACAAAATGGGCATACAATTTTTTTGGTAGAATATCTAGCAAAACAACCGGACCAGTATATAGTAAAAACTGTCTTAATTCTGTGGCTTTCCACAAGCGTTTAATTTTTTTGAATTGTCTGGGATTTCTACAAAAATCTGATGGTACAAATTTTTTTAAGTTATTTAATCTTTCAGATATTTTCAAAATGTCTGAATCACATAGTATTGATTTGATCCATAATTCAATTAATTTTACCATCACGTCAAGGCAAATTAAATGCATATAATCCAGCACAACATTAGTCACCAAACTAAAGTTCGGTATATCCTTTAAAATTGACTCTCCACTTTTTTGGAAATCATCTCCTAGTGGATCATTATACTCTCGATTTTTCATTTTTTCGGCGGTCCTTAAAGTGCAAATGCCTCCGGGAAAATGCACTGCGCCGTCATACTCACCTTCAATGGTACACTTTGTGCAGCTATTATAACCAGAGTGATACTTGACGCATAAAACATATGATTTCGCAGGAGAATCACAAGCTAACGCTTCGAAAATTACGCAATAATGTTTGCCTTTATGATTTATTCCGTTATTTATGAGCAATGTCACTTCTTCTTTAAAATCTTTTAAATATTCATTAACATCAGATGGTTTGTATTGGCCGTGATAGATTGCTAGCACTTCAACTAACTGTAATATTTTTTCGGAACAAGCCATGATCCATATTCCTTTTTCCGAAGAAGTAGCAAGCGAAGCACCGTCTATACTGACAATAAGTTGTATACATTCAACCGAGATACTTTTACATATATAAATATCTATGAATGATCTTAATGCTATTTCAAGTCCATAATAACAGTATTCTGCCGAACCCATTTGACGAATATTAACATTTCTAGGAGTTTTAAAAAATGTACGAGCACTTTTAGGAAAGGGTGCACCAGTTTGCATTCTTAGCTTGTTTATTAGCTCTTCAGCAAACTGATGAGTGATGATATGTACGTATTTTAGACAAAGTTCTCGAATTTCGATAACAAATTTTGCTTTGTCGTCATTTTTATCTAGAAGTAAATATTCTAAATCTTTTTCTGGGCCAGATTCGAGTTCTTCGTCCGATTCACTTTCATTTCCCAAAAATCTTTCAAATTAAACACTTTGTCTGTATTACTTCTATTTTCGTTGTTTAAAACAAAAATATCATTAAATACCGTTTGATTCTCTTTAACAATATTTGTATCAAATGCTTTTTCGTTTGTTGCCGCTTCATTTTGTAATACTTCATGTGAATTTTGTTTAAATTGATTTTCAACCAACTGATCAAGCTTATTTTCTGAACACGAATCATTCATTGAATGAAGAAAATTTAAACATGGATCAACTGAAATACTTTCATCATCAGCGTGCGATTTAGTTTCTTCAATATCTTTTAATGAATCAATACTATCTGGATTAACAGTTTTGCTGATGTTTGGAAATTTGTTTATGCATGCTTTAATTTCTTCATAAAATATTTTTTTTTGTTCAAATATTTTGCGGCGTAACGTTCTTTCTGAACTCATAATTGAATCTTCGGTAGACTTCACTGCAAAAAATTATAATCATCATTACAAGTTCAACTATCAATAAAATATTATGACAACTTTGAAGTCATATTTAAAAGTATTTTTGTATTTTTATCAATATACGCTAACGAATGTAGTGA